>JASAMX010030970.1:0-19925 GCA_030248175.1 Microlaimidae sp. YZB2_3 | reverse complement strand
TCAAGTTACAAATATAAAATTCCAAATAATACAAACAGGTAAAAATCAAAACACATATAGATAAGAAATATCTGTGGTGATAAATTATTCGTAACAATAACCTAAAAAAGTACCTGAAATTTTTCTCGTTTCGCGTCGGAATCTTCCTCTCGGCCCTTCGGTCTGAAGAAAATAGCAGGAACTGACAGCATGGAAACTAATTTAAAATATTTTATAAAATTTCAAAGTTAAATAAAATGCTAAAATAACGTTAAAATCAAAAATTGCTAACCTAATACTAGGCCCATATTTTATACCCAAAACCGCCAAAACTAAGTACTACCTGACGTTGACGATGTTGATTACCCAAAATTAAACATTTACTTTGTAATAATATGCAGTGCATAAATGATAATCCAATTTTATGCAATATCTGTACATATAAATTAGTTAAATTGATAAGAAAATGAAATTTGAAATGTCGAGAGGAGGGGATAAAAAAAGCCGAGACTAAAACACACTAAAAGCCTTTAACGAACATTATAATTAATACAACCAAAAAGATTAATATTATCCAAGCTAATCCTATGGTCACAGTTTTCGCTGCATCCCATGTCGCAGCTGACGATGAGCATTTTGGAGAGCGTGGGGTCCAGGGGGAACTCCACCATTTTCCTGCCTAAATCCACCAGCTTTCCGGTGTTGTCCAGGGCCCCAAGTGTCCACAGCTGATACATGGAGTTGAGGATGTTGTCCTGAGGAGGAGGGTCCATAAAATGAAACCTAAACAAACGCCATACCTATCAAAACAGAAATTTGAAATCCGAACAAGCAACAATGATAATAAAATACATGATCAATTCATAGTTCATGAAAACTTAGACATTATTATCTCTCCAACTTAAAAAAAAACAGCTAAAACAATGTAATGCTCCTTTGTTTTGTCAACAAGTAAAATTTTTGCGTTTTAACTCGAAGTCCCAAATTTTGTTTGGAGCGTGTGTGGGCAGTGCTGAGCGCTGAGGGTCATAATTTTTAAACATATTATAATTTTCCAACCCTCTATTTTTAAACTAATTTAATGAATAATTAAAGAGTAATGCCAAAAATCATTTTTGTCAAAATTTTTTTGTAAACTAACTTTTTTGTCAAAACTATTTAAAACAATAAAAGTAGTCCCATAGAGCAGTTTAAAATATATTCAATAAGCGTCAAATCATTCATAAAAACGGAATTTCGGAGCTTTCTCCGCTTTAAATGACCAAAGCTTCGGATTTACATTTTACACACATTTTTTTATTTTGTTGGTTTTTTCATTTCAACACGATCAATTTTTTACACTCATTTTTTTTTTATTTCGTTGGTTTTTTCACTTCAACACGTTTTTTAATCTTATTATTATAATAACAATTTTAAAAAAAGCTAATAAATTATAGTTACAAAATAAACTAAAGTCTGTTCAAAAAAGATTAAGACTAAAAATTTTTCGATTTAGGCTGGAAAAAAATTGTTTCAAAAAAGTGAGCATATCTCGTTTTTAAGTTATATTTTATTCGAAATTTTTACGGGTGTTTAGAGTTTAATTATAGCTATACATCAATATAATTATCGTCTAAATCATTCGTACCGTTAGCAAAATATACCCACATAAAAACTTTTCAGTCCCAATCATTTTTGAACAAACTTTAAGTTTTTCACAGTGGAAAAATTATTACCTCAGTAAATTATCCACCCCTAAGGATTTTAAGAGCAAAACCACGTTTGCCAAATTGGTTCGTTGTATTTCAGGAACAGTATTTTCAAGCAGTTCGTCCTTAAATTGTCTTTCCGTGCTCAATCTAAAAAAATACAAGAGGAAATTTAACCTTGGTAGGTATTTACTGCAGTAAACATAGATGTTTTGCTTCAGGAGAGGGTTGAGGAGCCCCCAACCCCCGAACCAGGCACCGAAATTTTGAAACCCTCAAAAAAAAACTAGGCCTCCTCTTTTCTAAGACTCGAAAAGCGTTTCGGCCAACAACCTCTCTTGGTGAAACCCGATAGCTCCCTCTCGGCCAATTTCCAATATCAATTTTTAGGTTATATTTAATGTCACAAACACGTTTTTTAGTAGTACTTATTATCAGACCTTGCTTAATTTGCATAATTTTGCTTGATAATCATATCCCCCCGTACCCGCACACCTTAAAATAGGTCATTTGAACTTCAAGTCAACTACCCCCCTCTAAAAACTGGGTTATCCGGGAGCTTCCTGTGGGGACCCCCCTAAAAATCTTTTGACTTCCACCCGGGGGTGGGCCCCCCAAGCTGACCCGATCAAAAACATCTAAGCGTATAACTATTATCATGGAGCTTGTAACGCATACAAATTCTACAGTCAATTCCCTTGCAGAAAAAAGTGAACAAGGTATCCCAATTTACAAAACCAAACACAGAGATTCGAAACATTAAGAAAACCTAATTTTTTCATAAAAATCTTTACAACTAACTGTTTTCGTTTAATTTTATTTTTTTGGAAAAATTAATAATTTAAATATTATTAAAAACCCCTGAAACTGACCTGTAACATTGGCCGGGTCCGGTACGTCCCGCCCTACCAGAGCGCTGATTGGCGCTTGCTTGAGAGATTGGAAAAATTTGTAAAGCGTCCATACCTAAACGTAATAGAAGGTAAATTACGGTGAAGCTTTAGTGATAGTCATGTTTTAGAATACAATAACAAATTAAAAGTTGTTGGAAAAATGTATTTTTATGTTTTTATAAATGTATTACGTTCTTAAAAGTAATGATTTTAAATGAAAAAAATACACACACACTGTTTTCTTGAACCTTGACAAATTACTTTCATAATAAATTTTTTTAAAAAAATATAAAATAGGTAACCAAAAATGTTAAAGTAATATCGCGCCAATTATTTTAATTACTTAAACCCTTAGATTTTTATTTTGGTTTATAGCTTTAATTTTTCTATAATATTGCAATTAAATTTTTAAAAAAATAACACCAATATAAAAACAGACGAAACAACAAATCAGCTAATAATTCTTAAACCTAAAAAATCAATAATGCATAACACATTAAGACATACCAATTCTCGGATTGAACAGTTTTAACTTGCAATAACCCGGATCCACTACGAATAGGATTCCATCCACAGTCAGAGATGTTTCTGCAATGTTCGTCGCCACCACGCATTTTCTCATTCCGCCCGGTGCTTTCTAAACTAATAGCAAAAATAAAAAGTTTTAGAGCAAGAAGAACGGAAGATTTTTTGGAAAAATTACAGAAAAAATATTTACACCTTTAAGCTAAAAAATAAATTAAAAATAAGTGATAAAAAAATAAAAATACACAGACGGCCTAAATAATTAGAAAGATTGTCTAATAATATATAACCAAAAACAAAAGTTACACGTTTGTGCGCTTCTCTGGACGTGTAATGGACAAATAAGCAAAATAGTTGCGCGTCGTCAGCATAGGCTATTCTAAGTAAAACTAGATAAACAACTATCTGAGAGAACGCGTGGGCAGGCAAGAAGGGGGGAGGAGGAAATTACACACTCCAAAAAATCGCAAAAATGCCCATACTCCCACCCTTCTTTAAATTTTGGGATACTCTGATGAAACCCCTAACTTAATAAATGCTACAATAAAAATGCTAAAAAAAAAACGCTAAAAATAGGATAAAAATACTCCTCCAATTTTTTTTCCAATATTGGTGAAGAAACCCCTAAATCCTGGAGGCTGCCTACCTATATGGATGTTGGAAGGGGGATTCCGTAAGGATAAATTGAATTTCTTGAGGGTAAAAATGTTGGAGTATCGCATTCAATTATTATTACTTCCCACGCAAGCTTGAGATTCAAACACAACATTGTAACAGACCTGTGCACGGTCTGGAAATGCCCCCCCCCCGTTTTATTGAAGGATTGGCTCCCCCTCCCGTTTTATTGCCCCCCGCCAAAAAATGAAAAAGTGCCCTAAAATTATGACGCCATTTTCGACCTATGATGACGCCATCATCGTAAATTTTTTCCAGTTTTTAGCCTATTTCATTGCAATTTAAGCCATTTTAGACCTATTTTTTTACTTTATTTTCGCTTTTTTGTCCCTTTTTTTCTTTTTTTTTCTCTCCTTTTTTCACTTTTTTTCCCCGGCTTCCCCCCCCCCCCCCGTTTAAAAAAAGTTTGCCCCCCGTGCCCCCCCTTTTTAGAATTGCCCCCCCCCCCAGATAAAACTCCGGGGGGCAGTGCACAGGTTTGCTGTAATAAATTTCAAATATTTTTCAAATTAATTTATCATGATAGGCTTAGTTTACACAATTTTCTTGATTTCTTAATTAGCTTTAATTTAAAAAAGAACAAAAACAACTGATTAACAAAGAACTAGTTGCGTACGTGCATCAAAACAACATAACGTGTTTGTTATTTATCAAACCAATAATTATTAATTATTCTTATCAAACTATTTATATAATTTATTGCTAAATCATTATATCAAGTAAAAACTAAACAACAAAGAAGAATAGCAGGAAGAAACTCACTTTGATTTGTTTCAACACAACACATTTACATTAATGCCATTTAAAAAGATTACAACAGATTGCATAATTATAATATAAGGAAAAAAACAACAACTTACCTGAAAGATTTTCGCCTGGAGATCGCTAGGTAGCTGAGAATAAATCGGTAAAACAGCCAGGGGCGGGGCTTCGTCCAGCTCTTCCAATCGTTCGTTGATCAGGGAGCATGTGACCTCGATGTCTTCTTGACCCGGCATGAAAATAAGAATGTCACCTAGAAAAGATAAAAATCATTCAAATAAATAAAACTTTTGTGACTCAATCCAAACAAAACAAACCATATGTTTCAACTATACATTTATCCCTTAAATAAATCAGATACGTTTGTCTCTAATATTTGGATACTATTATCTCTAAATATTATATGAAACAAACAAACAAACAGACAACATACGAACTGCATACCTTCCAGGCCTCCCAGGTGTATAGTGACGGCTTGTTTGACGGCGGCGTCAACGTAGTCCTCTACCACGGCCCGACTGTGGTAGGTCTCGACTGGAAATGTCCGTCCGGGTATAGTGTAGACGGGGGTGTTGCCGCCGAAAAAGTTTGCGAACTTCTCCGCGTCCATCGTGGCGCTCGTGACGATGAGCCGCAGGTCGTGGCGTCGAGCCACAACGTCCCTGGAATTTTTTCATTTATATAAATCGCGTACAAAAATTAAGTGAAGAAGGTGACAATTTTTTTTAAAAACTTAAAATCCGAGAAATGAATTTTGTCCCCTATCGTTTTTGGGGTGCATTTATACATGAGCATGGACCGGCAAGCTATGGGGAGTGGCTACTCCGGGTAAATGGCCCTTTGAAAGCTAGGAGGGAGATCCAAGGAGGAGGTCCGTACCTTCCCACCATCCTACCCCTCCCCCCTATACTTATGTATGGGCGCATTTTATCAGTTTTTTTTTGTTGTATTTTCTAGCTTTTTGTTACTAAACACATTCATTTGAACCTCAAAACTTAACTTTGAAAAGCATTTAAAGCATGCATGGGCAAGTTGGTCCGGAGTGGGGGGGGGGGTTAAACTCCAAATTAGGGGGGGTTAAAATCCAAGAAATGCAAAATACCCATATCGTTTTTTTTCTGGAGTGCATTTTACCCATATCGTTTTTCGATTTTGAAGGAAAAACAGGTAAAAAAACGCTAATTTTAGGTCAAAAAGCTCTTTTTATTCCATTTTTGAGCTTTTTATTGCTTAAAACATTCATTTTGACATGAAAACTTAAGTTTGGAGGCAGTTAAAAGTCATTTTAAAGACATTTTTTTTCTTCATTTTTCCAAAATTGGGGGGTTAACTTTTTCTCCCCCCCACTTCCGAGTGGGGGGGTTAAACCCCACTTCTCAGAATTTGGGGGGGTTAACCCCCTCCAACCCCCCGTACCCATGTATGATTTAAAGTCACCCTAAAAAATATATTGTGTTTTTAAATTTTTTATAATTTTCTAAAAATTTTTCGAGTTTAATCACTCCTCTCCATCCCTTCTGGTTGGAAGGTCGGATAGGGGTAAAATAAAACCCCTTTCTCCAAATTTAGAGCGTTAATCATGGATGAACACGGTCAAAAAGCTAGGGGGGTGTTTACCCCGGGTAAATGAAATTTCAAAATCTAGGGGGGACCTAGGGGGAGTCGAACCCCCCCCCTAGCTATCTCGGGGGGGGGGTCGACCCGGGGTGGAAGATTTTGAAACCTAGAGGGGGGTCAGGTGGGGTCCGGTGTCCAAAGCAAAACAGTTTTAAACCATAATAATTTTAATAATTGTTCTTTTTATAGGATAATACTACATTTTATTGAATAAAAAGCGATATTTAGGTATAAAAAGGGTTTAAAAGCATGAATATGTGATGAAAATTCACGTTTTTGGAAGGAAATTTAGTATAAAAAAAGTACTTAAAATTTTCTCGAGAGGGGAGGGGGTGGTCAGATTTCAAAATCTAGAGGGGGGTCAGGGGTAAAAAATTCGAAAATTTGGGGGGAGGGGGGCCCCCTGGATTTTTTTCTAGGGGGGGCTCCCAAAATTTCGAGGCTAGGGGGGTGGACCCCACCCTACCCCCCTCCCCTTGTTCATCTATGGCGTTAATACATCAACCCCTATTCAAACTTCGAAATGGGAACGTGTCGAATAAACCCACTTTCTCCGAATTAGGAGATTAGTTCCCCTGCGCCCATCTCATGTGTGTGTTAAATGGTGACTCAAACCTGAGTAGTCCGAAGAGTACGTCCGTGTTGAGAGATCGTTCGTGAGCCTCGTCCATTATGATGGCGCTGTACTGTTCCAGATCGGACTCGGACAGGCACTCCCTTAACAGGATACCGTCTGTCATATACTTAATCATCGTCTTATCCGAGGTGCAATCTTCGAATCGGATGGCGTAGCCCACCTACAATATTTACTTTTTATAGCGCCATGGTTATTAACCCTATTTGACAATTTATAAAGCCCCAGACCTGTGCACGGTCTGAAAATGCCCCCCCCGTTTTTTTGGTGGTTTTCCCCCCCGTTTTTTTGCCCCCCCCCCCCGCCAAAAAATGAAAAAGTACCCTAAAAATATGACGCCATTTTTGACCTATGATGACGCCATCATCGCGAATTTTTTGCAGTTTTTAGCCTATTTCAATGTATTTTAAGCCTTTTTAGACCTATTTTTTCATTATTTCCGCTTTTATTGTCCCCTTTTTCCCCTTTCCCTTCTTTTTTTCTCCTTTTTTTCTCTTTTTTCTTTCCCCCCCGTTTCAAAAAAGTTGCCCCCCCCGTCCCCCCCCCGTTTGGAGTCGCCCCCCCCCGTTTTAACCCCGGGGGGCAGTGTACATGTCTGAAGCCCTATTATTTATTAAAATAGATCAATCAAATAAAACTCGATACGAAAATATAATGAAAAGTTGGATTTTAATGTTAGCTCTCTTATAGGCGAACTAAGCTTTGGTGAACTATAAATTGCAATACTAAATCGAATCAAATAATTAAAGTTTAATCCTAAGCGACCGAAAACCGGGCACAGTGTCTGGTGATTTAAGGCGAAAAAACAGCCTCGTTGTTTTCCCTTTTTTATTGAATACTATTAAAGTTTTATTCAATTTTGAAATTATGTGTGTTTTACTTCAGTTGCATTTTTACAGTCATTTTTAAAATTTTATCATCTTGAAAAAAAATCACCTTTTTTTCAGAACAAAAAAAATTCATAATAATTTTGATCATAGAATTTTTTTTTAAAAAGTAACGCAATTCGCCATAACAACATAGCGAAACTCCTAAGGTGCGTTTATGAATTTAACCTTTTAAAACCGAAAGACTTACTTCCTCCCCCCAGCTTGACTTCCATTTCGTTTGAAACTGGTTTTGCTACTGACATGGCCGCCACTCGTCGTGGCTGCGTGCACCCTATAAACTCGCATTCCGTGTAGCCGTCCTCGTGAAGGTATTGAGTCAGCTGGGTCGTCTTTCCGCTACCGGTCTCCCCCACGATCACTACGACCTAAATAGGATTATCTTTACTATGGTATTGTACAAAAAGGGTTACCTAAGGGGGCTAAACCCCCATGTCCTGAATAGGAGTACCCCCAAATTAAACACCTGTTTTATTTTTAGGGGTCCACTTCGTTTCATCCCGGGAAAAAATCTCCGCGAGCTTTGTTTAAGTCCTGCTTCGTTTCAGTCCCACTTCGTTTCAGTCCCGCTTCGTTTCAGTCCTGGCGGAAAATGTGGTCAGTAAACTAGTTCCTGCTACGTTGCTTCGTTTCAATTCCGGAAAAAACGCTGCGAGCTTCATTTCAGTCTTGGCGAAAAATCCGATCAAAACCTAGTATCACATCGCAAGTCAATTTGTCCTAATATTCGGTTTTATACAAAATATGTAAAGACCTTTGTACTACAATTTTCTAAGCTTTCTTGATTCAGTTTGCATTGATTTAAAAATTTTTGGATTTTTTTATTTTAAACTATTTTTCAGATTTTTTGGCCCGTTTAGTCTGTAATTAAAGGAGCACTCTCACAAATCAAATTTCTATAATGCCCTAAATGGACTACTCCTTTAATACAAAACTACCCTTTTAATCTTAATCTATCTCAAATTAAATATTTTGGTTTCTCCAGACCAATTCAACTTTATTTATAAATTTTAATTATATCGGTTCAGTAACAAAAGAGTTGTATAATCCGGGCGTTACAGGAATTTGATTTGTAATACTTACTTATTTAAAAACCTTTCCAAAAAATAAGCCTTAAAAGTTTATTTTTTTCGAATTTTCAGGTTATTTTGTTAGAAAAACATATTTTCAAAGTTAAAATCCTACTACAAAATAGCCAAATATCGCAGCTAAAAAATGCTCTTTTTAAAGTGTTTTCTTACTTTAAAACATCTTTCCCCGTGTGTCAACACAGAAACAAATTTCTAATAACTATGTCTCTCAACTTTTGCCAATATCCCAATGTAATTTTTTAAAGTAATGTTATTTTTCGTGTAAAAACGTTTGAATCCACAATCTGGTCTGAATTGCGTCATTTTAATTGCGGAAGAGCTAATAAAAATCATCAATTATGACGTAATAACAAAAATTTGCATGACTTAAGGAAGTATTTTGGAATTTTAACGAAAATTTATGTTGCGTTTTCATGGGGTTATTTGGACCATTTTCTAATATTTTAAATCAAAATAAATTTAAAAAATTTAAAACTAATCTATTAAGGTTTATTATTCTTGTAAAACTTTTTAATTGAAAGGTTTGCTGCTGCCAGCATATGGGCTTGGAATGCTTTCAAATTTCAAATTCGTCATTTTTGACAGCTTATTGTAAGCTTAATATTAGGTTTTTTTACACAAACAATATATCAAAATTCGTCATATGTGATAAATTTTCCATTTTTGATGGTTTTAAAAATTTAAATAAAAATTTTGAAAAAAATTTTCGGCATTCGTTTTTGGTCTCCCCTAGCTCCCAGGGTGGTCCCCCCTAGCTCCCGGGGGGTCAACCCCCAAAAAAAATTTTTAGGTCAAAAGTAAAAAATAAAAATTGGCGGACATTTAATAAATAACAACGATGATCAATGTGGTACACATTCGAGCAGGAAGTAAAACAAAATAAATATTTCGGACAGTGTATTAGCGTGGCAAAAATTCGAGAAAAATCGCGAAAACCGTGCGCATTTAATGCATTACAAAAAAAAAAATTTAAGCAAGCCGATTTCGCTCAAACTTTCAGAAAAAACTGAGAAAAGTATGTTTTAACAGCATACCAAGCGGCGTTTCTTATCTTGTACTAATAAAAAAGTTTTGTTTTTTTTGTGGGACCAGGTTTTTTTCACCGCATCGGCTGTAGTGATGACGTCATCGAAAAAAATTTTTTCCTAACCTTTTCAAAAGATAGCCAGGAGTCTAAGCTATGCTATCATATGTCCCGCATATATTCTAACCTCCGTTATGGATATATAACATTTCAAAGTTCGAGTTTTGTCGCCAGTCCGCATCATTTTTGTATAGACTATAGTGACATAAAAGCAAATTAAATGATAAAAAAATATTTTATTAACGTTTTTATGTTTATATTATAGTTTCTGAATTTATTGTTTTCTTTTGTGTATTTGGATGCGATAATAATAAAAATGTTGCAGATATAAAATAAAGGAATTTCCTAATATTAATATAAAACTTTCCGAAAAAATAAAATATAAAACTATTTCCGAATTTATTGGTTGGTTTTTAAATGAGTAATACTACAAATCAAATTCCTGTAAGCCCGGATTATACAACTCTTTTGCTACTGAACCGATATAATTAAAATTTATAAATAAAGTTGAATTGGTCTGGAGAAACCAAAATATTTAATTTGAGATAGATTAAGATTAAAAGGGTAGTTTTGTATTAAAGGAGTAGTCCATTTAGGGCATTATAGAAATTTGATTTGTGACAGTGCTCCTTTAATTACAGACTAAACGGGCCAAAAAACTAAAAATAGTTTAAATAAAAAAATCCAAAAATTTTTAAATCAATGCAAAATGAATCAAATAAGCTTAGAAAATTGTAGTACAAAGGTCTTTGTATAAAACCGAATATTAGGACAAATTGACTTGCGATGTGACACTAGATTTTGATCGGATTTTTCGCCAAGACTGAAATGAAGCTCGCAGCGTTTTTTCCGGAATTGAAACGAAGCAACGTAGCAGGAACTAGTTTATGAACGCATTTTCCGCCAGGACTGAAACGAAGCGGGACTGAAACGAAGTGGGACTGAAACGAAGCAGGACTTAAACAAAGCTCGCGGAGATTTTTTCCCGGGATGAAACGAAGTGGACCCCTAAAAATAAAACAAGTGTTTAATTTGGGGGTACTTCTATTCAGGACATGGGGGTTTAGCCCCCTTAGGTAACCCTTTTTGTACAATACCATAGTAAAGATAATCCTATTTAGGTCGTAGTGATCGTGGGGGAGACCGGTAGCGGAAAGACGACCCAGCTGACTCAATACCTTCACGAGGACGGCTACACGGAATGCGGGTTGATCGGGTGCACGCAGCCACGACGAGTGGCGGCCATGTCAGTAGCAAAACGGGTTTCAGACGAAATGGAAGTCAAGCTGGGGGAGGAAGTAAATCTTTCGGTTTTAAAAGGGTAAATTGATAACCGCACCTTAGGAGTTTCGCTATGTTGTTATGGCGAATTGCGTTACTTTTTAAAAAAAATTCTATGATCAAAATTATTATGAATTTTTTTTGTTCTGAAAAAAGGTGATTTTTTTTCAAGATGATAAAATTTTAAAAATGACTGTAAAAATGCAACTGAAGTAAAACACACATAATTTCAAAATTGAATAAAACTTTAATAGTATTCAATAAAAGGGGAAAACAACGAAGCTGTTTATTCGCCTTAAATCACCAGACACTGTGCCCGGTTTTCGGTCGCTTAGGATTAAACTTTAATTATTTGATTCGATTTAGTATTGCAATTTATAGTTCACCGAAGCTTAGTTCGCCTATAACAGAGCTAACATTAAAATCCAACTTTTCATTATATTTTCGTATCGAGTTTTATTTGATTGATTTCTTGTAATAAATAATAGGGCTTCAGACATGTGCACTGCCCCCCCCGGGTTAAAATGGAGGGGCAATTCCAAAATGGGGTGGGGCAACTTTTTTGAAACGGGGGGGAAAGAAAAAAAAAAGAAGGGAAAAGGGAAAAAAGGGACAAAAAAAGCGGAAATAAGGTAAAAATAGGTCTAAAATGGCTTAAAATACATTGAAATAGGCTAAAAACTGCAAAAAATTCGCGATGATGGCGTCATCATAGGTCAAAAATGGCGTCATATTTTCAGGGTACTTTTTCATTTTTTGGCGGGGGGGGGGGGGGGGAGCAGGGGGGGGGAAATCCTCCAATAAAACGGGGGGGGGGCATTTTCAGACCGTGCACAGGTCTGGGGCTTTATAAATTGTCAAATAGGGTTAATAACCATGGCGCTATAAAAAGTAAATATTGTAGGTGGGCTACGCCATCCGATTCGAGGATTGCACGTCGGATAAGACGATGATTAAGTATATGACAGACGGTATCCTGTTAAGGGAGTGCCTGTCCGAGTCCGATCTGGAACAGTACAGCGCCATCATAATGGACGAGGCTCACGAACGATCTCTCAATACGGACGTACTTTTCGGACTACTCAGGTTTGAGTCACCATTTAACACACACATGAGATGGGCGCAGGGGAATTAATCGCCTAATTCGGAGAAAGTGGGTTCATTTGACACGTTCCCATTTCGAAGTTTGAATAGGGGTTGATGTATTAACGCTCTAAATTTGGAGAAAATGGTTTGATTTTACCCCTATCCGACCTTTCAACCAGAAGGGATGGGGAGGAGTGATTAAACTCGAAAAATTTTCAGAAAATTATAAAAAATTTAAAAACACAGTATATTCTTTAGGGTGACTTTAAATCATACATGGGTACGGGGGTTGGGGGGTTAACCCCCCAAATTTTGAGAAGTGGGGTTTAACCCTCCCCCTACTTGGAAGTGGGGGGGAGAAAAAGTTAACCCCCCCAATTTTGGAAAAAAGAAGAAAAAAACGTCTTTAAAATGACTTTTAACTTCTCCACACTTAAGTTTTCAGGTCAAAATGAATGTTTTAAGCAATAAAAAGCTCAAAAATGGAATAAAAAGGGCTTTTTGACCTAAAATTAGCGTTTTTTTACCTATTTTTCCTTCAAAATCGAAAGACGAAATGGGTAAAATGCACTCCAGAAAAAAAACGATATGGGTATTTTGCGTTTCTCGGATTTTAACCCCCCGCCCCCTAATTTGGGGTTTAACCCCCCCCCCACTCCGGACCAACTTGCCCATGTATGCTTTAAATGCTTTTCAAAGTTAAGTTTTGAGGTTCAAATGAACGTTTTTAGTAACAAAACGCTAGAAAATACAACAAAAAAAACTGATAAAATGCGCCCATACATAAGTATAGGGGGGAGGGGTAGGGGGGGGGAGGTACGGACCCCCTCCCTGGATCTCCCTCCTAGCTTTTAAAGGGCCATTTACCCGGGGTAGCCACCCCCCATAGCTTGCCGGTCCATGCTCCTGTATAAATGCACCCCAAAAACGATAGGGGACAAAATTCGTTTCTCGGATTTTGTCCGGCCTATGGTGTAATGGATAGCACGCCAGAGTCGACTTTGGAGTTTACGGGTTCAATTCCTGTATCGGCCAAATTTTTCAATAAATTTGGCTGTCTAAATTTTTCAGCGCCCGGTTATTTTCGCTTCTACTTTGGGTCGTCACATATTTGGTGGCCGATACACACCTCCAGGTATGTATACCAGTGTACCCCCCGTTATACGGAAGATAGACGGGCTTGTTGGGGCTGGTGGAGGTGTGCGGATTGAATCGAAGAGGCTGAGAGCAGCTCTTCTCTTGGTGGGAAGGTGTGACACATTGTGTCCCTTCCGTGAAAACTCAAAGTGCAAGCGTTAATAAAAGGCGATTATCTTTCCCCTTTCTTTGTCCGGCCTATGGTGTAATGGATAGCACGCCAGAGTCGACTTTGGAGGTTACGGGTTCAATTCCCGTATCGGGCAAATTTTTCAATAAATTTGGCTGTCTAAATTTTTCAGCGCCTGGTTATTTTAGCTTCTACTTTGGGTCGTCACATTTTTAAAAAAAATTGTCACCTTCTTCACTTATTTTTTGTACGCGATTTACAGACCTGTGCACGGTCTGAAAATGCCCCCCCGTTTTATTGGAGGATTTGCCCCCCCCCCGTTTTATTGCCCCCCCCGCCAAAAAATGAAAAAGTACCCTAAAAATATGACGCCATTTTTGACCTTTGATGACGCCATCATCGCGAATTTTTTGCAGTTTTTAGCCTATTTCAATGCATTTTAAGCCATTTTAGACCTATTTTTACCTTATTTTTGCCTTTTTCCCTTTTTCCTTCTTTTTTTCTCTTTTTTTTTCTCCTTTTTTTTTCTCTTTTTTTCTTTCCCCCTGCTTGCCCCCCCCCGTTTTATTGCCCCCCCCCCCGTTTCAAAAAAGTTGCCCCCCGTGCTCCCCCCATTCCGCAATTGCACCCCCCCCCCCCCCGTTTTCACCCCGGGGGGGGGGGGGCAGTGCACATGTCTGCGATTTATATAAATGAAAAAAATTTCAGGGACGTTGTGGCTCGACGCCACGACCTGCGACTCATCGTCACGAGCGCCACGATGGACGCGGAGAAGTTCGCAAACTTTTTCGGCGGCAACACCCCCGTCTACACTATACCCGGACGTACATTTCCAGTCGAGACCTACCACAGTCGGGCCGTGGTAGAGGACTACGTTGACGCCGCCGTCAAACAGGCCGTCACTATACACCTGGGAGGCCTGGAAGGTATCCAGTTCGTATGTTGTCTGTTTGTTTGTTTGTTTCATATAATATTTAGAGATAATAGTATCCAAATATTAGAGACAAACGTATCTGATTTATATAAGGGATAAATGTATAGTTGAAACATATGGTTTGTTTTATTTGGATTGAGTCACAAAAGTTTTATTTATGTAAATGATTTTTATCTTTTCTAGGTGACATTCTTATTTTCATGCCGGGTCAAGAAGACATCGAGGTCACATGCTCCCTGATCAACGAACGATTGGAAGAGCTGGACGAAGCCCCGCCCCTAGCTGTTTTACCGATTTATTCTCAGCTACCTAGCGATCTCCAGGCGAAAATCTTTCAGGTAAGTTGTTGTTTTTTTCCTTATATTATAATTATGCAATCTATTGTAATCTTTTTAAATGGCATTAATGTAAATGTGTTGTGTTGAAACAAATCAAAGTGAGTTTCTTCCTGCTATTCTTCTTTGTTGTTTAGTTTTTACTTGATATAATGATTTAGCAATAAATTATAAATAGTTTGATAAGAATAATTAATAATTATTGGTTTGATAAATAACAAACACGTTATGTTGTTTTGATGCACGTACGCAACTAGTTCTTTGTTAATCAGTTGTTTTTGTTCTTTTTTAAATTAAAGCTAATTAAGAAATCAAGAAAATTGTGTAAACTAAGCCTATCATGATAAATTAATTTGGAAAAATATTTGAAATTTATTACAGCAAACCGGTGCACTGCCCCTCAGAGTTTTATTGGGGGGTGCAATTCTAAAAAGGGGGGTCACGGGGGGAAAACTTTTTTTAAACGGGGGGGGGGGCATGCATGTGAAAAGAAAAAAAAGTGAAAAAAGGAGAAAAAAAGAAAAAAAGGGACAAAAGAGCGAAAATAAAGTAAAAAAATAGGTCTAAAATGGCTTAAATTACAATGAAATAGGCTAAAAACTGGAAAAAATTTACGATGATGGCGTCATCATAGGTCGAAAATGGCGTCATAATTTTGGGGCACTTTTTCATTTTTTGGCGGGGGGCAATAAAACGGGGGGGGCAATCCTCCAATAAAACGGGGGGGGGGGCATTTCCAGACCGTGCACAGGTCTGTTACAATGTTGTGTTTGAATCTCAAGCTTGCGTGGGAAGTAATAATAATTGAATGCGATACTCCAACATTTTTACCCTCAAGGAATTCAATTTTTCCTTACGGAATCCTCTTCCAACATCCATATAGGTACGCAGCCTCCAGGATTTAGAGGGTTTCTTCACCAATATTGGAAAAAAATTTGGAGGAGTATTTTTATCGTATTTTTAGCATTTTTATTGTAGCATTTATTAAGTTAGAGGTTGTCCTTCAGAGTATCCCAAAATTTAAAGAAGGGTGGGGGTATGGGCATTTTTGCGATTTTTCGGAGTGTGTAATTTCCTCCTCCCCCCTTCTTGCCTGCCCACGCGTTCTCTCAGATAGTTGTTTGTCTAGTTTTACTTAGAATAGCCTCTGCTGACGACGCGCAACTATTTTGCTTATTTGTCCATTACACGTCCAGAAAAGCGCAGAAACGTGTAACTTATGTTTTTGGTTATATATTATTATACTCTTTCTAATTATTTAGGCCGTCTGTGTATTTTTTTTTTATCAATTATTTTTAATTTATTTTTTAGCTTAAAGGTGTAAATATTTTTTTCTGGGTTTTTCCAAAAAATTTCCGTTCTTTTTGCTCTAAAACTTTTTGTTTTTGCTATTAGTTTAGAAAGCACCGGGCGGAATGAGAAAATGCGTGGTGGCGACGAACATTGCAGAAACATCTCTTACTGTGGATGGAATCCTATTCGTAGTGGATCCGGGTTATTGCAAATTGAAACTGTTCAATCCGAGAATTGGTATGTCTTAATGTGTTATGCATTATTGATTTTTTAGGTTTAAGAATTATTAGTTGATTTGTCGTTTCGTCTGTTTTTATATTGATGTTATTTTTTTAAAAATTTAATTGCAATATTATAGAAAAATTAAAGCTGTAAACCAAAATAAAAATCTAAGGGTTTAAGTAATTAAAATAATTGGCGCGATATTACTTTAACATTTTTGGTTACCTATTTTATATTTTTTTAAAAATTTATTATGAAAGTAATTTGCCAAGGTTCAAGAAAACAGTGTGTGTGTATTTTTTTTAATTTAAAATCATAATACTTTTAAGAACGTAATACATTTATAAAGACATAAAAATAAATTTTTCCAATAACTTTTAACATGACTATCACTAAAGCTTCACCGTAATTTACTTTCTATTACGTTTAGGTATGGACGCTTTACAAATTTTTCCAATCTCTCAAGCAAGCGCCAATCAGCGCTCTGGTAGGGCGGGGCGTACCGGACCCGGCCAATGTTACAGGTCAGTTTCAGGGGTTTTTAATAATATTTAAATTATTAATTTTTCTAAAAAAATAAAATTAAACGAAAACAGTTAGTTGTAAAGATTTTATGAAAAAATTAGGTTTACTTAATGTTTCGAATCTCTGTGTTTGATTTTGTAAATTGGGATACCTTGTTCACTTTTTGCTGGAAGGGAATTGACTGTAGAATTTGTATGCGTTACAAGCTCCATAATAATAGTTATACGCTTAGATGTTTTTGATCGGGTCAGCTTGGGGGGCCCACCCCCGAGTGGAAGTCAAAAGATTTTTAGGGGGTCACCAGGAAGCTCCGGATAACCCTAGTGTTTTAGAGGGGGGGTAATTGACTTGAAGTTCAAATGACCTATTTTAAGGTGTGCGGGGACGGGGGGGATATGATTATCAAGCAAAATTGTAATAAATCGTTAATATAAACATAGATGAACACGGTCAAAAAGCTAGGGGGGGATGTTTACCCCGGGTAAATGAAATTTCAAAATCTAAGGGGGGGACCTAGGGGGGTCGAACCCCCTAGCTTCTCAGGAGGTGGGGACCCCGGTTGTGAAAATTTTGAAACCTAGAGGGGGTCAGATCGGGTCCGGTGTTCAAAGCTGGGAATTGGTTTAACCATAATAACTTCAATAATTGTTCTTTTTATAGGATAATACTACATTTTATTGAATAAAAAGCTATATTAAGGTATAAAAAGATATAAAAACATGAATTTGTGTTAAAAATTCACGTTTTTTTGGAAGGAAATTTAGTATAAAAAGTACTTAAAATTTTGTCAAGAGGAGGGGGGGTAAAATTCCGAAGTAGAGAGGGGGTTAGGGGTAAAAAATTCGAAAATTTGGGGGGAGGGGGGGGCCCCTGGATTTTTTCTAGGGGGGGGCCCCAGAACTTTCGAGGCTTAGGGAGGAGATCAACACCTACCCCTATTGGTCTGTGAATTAAAGTGTTTTCAGCCCAATTGATTTTTATAAACTAAAATAGGTTATTTAGGACTTAAATGTGTATAAAAGTACTACTAAAAAACGTGTTTGTGACATTAAATATAACCTAAAAATTTATTGTTAATTGGTCGAGAGGGGGCGGTCGGTTTTCGCCAGAGAGGTTGTAGGCCGAAACGCGTTTCGAGTCTTAAAAGAGGAGGCCTAGTTTTTTTTTGAGGGTTTCAAAATTTTGGTGCTAGGTTCGGGGGTTGGGGGCTCCTCAACCCTCTCCCAAAGCAAAGTAAATACCTACCAGGGGCGGGCCTGTTTCATAAAATACTGGTAAATTTTACAAGTTTGTAAAATGGAGAAAAATACAAGTTTTTAAAATTACTGACTTGTAAATTTTTAAACAAATAAAAAGATGTTTTTATATAATGTGTTTTTTATATAGATTTTTTAATATATAATTTAATATTAGTAATATAAATAATAATATATTTAATTTTTATATAGATTTTTTATATTTTTTTATATATAGATTTTTTAATATACCTCCACAAACCAACAAAAAAAATAATTCAAATTTACAATGGTATTTTTACTTGTATTTTTTACTTGTATTTTTCACTTGTATTTTCACTTGTCTACAAGTTTTCCGAACTTTATTAAAAAAATCAAGTGAGATCGTAAAGTAAATTTTACCTTACTCGGAGTAGGGTAAATTTTTCTTTTGAGAACTTGTGAAAAATTACAAGTGGCCAAAGTTTAAAACTGGAATAACTTTAAACACACAACAGCTACGCACATGAAATTTTAAATAGTTTGCACATGGCATATAATCTTTTTTCATTTCAAATTTCAACGCAAATGGTTCAGAATAAAAAAAGTTATTGATAGACTTGTAATTTACGAAGACCAGTATTTTATGAAATAGGGCCCAGGATTAAATTTCTTCTTGTATTTTTGTAGATTGTACACGGAAAGACAATTTAAGGACGAATTGCTTGAAAATACCGTTCCTGAAATACAACGAACCAATTTGGCAAACGTGGTTTTGCTCTTAAAATCCTTAGGGGTGGATAATTTACTGAGGTAATAATTTTTCCACTGTGAAAAACTTAAAGTTTGTTCAAAAATGATTGGGACTGAAAAGTTTTTATGTGAGTATATTTTGCTAACGGTACGAATGATTTAAACGATAATTATATTGATGTATAGCTATGATTAAACTCTAAACACCCATAAAAGTTTCGTATAAAATATAACTTAAAAACGAGATATGCTCACTTTTTTGAAACAATTTTTTCCAGCCTAAATCAAAAAATTTTCTAGTCTTAATCTTTTTTGAACAGTCTTTAGTTTATTTTGTAACTATAATTTATTAGCTTTTTTGAAAAATGTTATTATAATAATAAGATTAAAAAAACGTGTTGAAGTGAAAAAACCAACGAAATAAAAAAATGAGTGTAAAAAATTGATCGTGTTGAAATGAAAAAACCAACAAAATAAAAAATGTGTGTAAAATGTAAATCCGAAGCTTTGGTCATTTAAAGCGGAGAAAGCTCCGAAATTCCGTTTTTATGAATGATTTGACGCTTATTGAATATATTTTAAACTGCTCTATGGGACTACTTTTATTGTTTTAAATAGTTTTGACAAAAAAGTTAGTTTACAAAAAAATTTTGACAAAAATGATTTTTGGCATTACTCTTTAATTATTCATTAAATTAGTTTAAAAATAGAGGGTTGGAAAATTATAATATGTTTAAAAATTATGACCCTCAGCGCTCAGCACTGCCCACACACGCTCCAAACAAAATTTGGGTTTTAAAGTCCTCTAAAATTTGGGACTTCGAGTTAAAACGCAAAAATTTTACTTGTTGACAAAACAAAGGAGCATTACATTCTTTTAGCTGTTTTTTTTAAGTTGGAGAGATAATAATGTCTAAGTTTTCATGAACTATGAATTGATCATGTATTTTATTATCATTGTTGCTTGTTCGGATTTCAAGTTTCTGTTTTGATAGGTAAGGCGTTTGTTTAGATTTCATTTTATGGACCCTCCTCCTCAGGACAACATCCTCAACTCCATGTATCAGCTGTGGACACTTGGGGCCCTGGACAACACCGGAAAGCTGGTGGATTTAGGCAGGAAAATGGTGGAGTTCCCCCTGGACCCCACGCTCTCCAAAATGCTCATAGTTGGCTGCGA
>JASAMX010030969.1:0-39654 GCA_030248175.1 Microlaimidae sp. YZB2_3 | reverse complement strand
TAAAATTTTAAAGTTTTTTTGTTTATTTTTCACTTTTTTTGTTCTAAGCATTCATTAAAAAACTTAGTTTAAAATCATTTAGTTTAAAAAAAAAGGTACTGCAGCAGTATTTCTGTGCAACTGGTACGGCATTTTTAAGAGGTTTTAAACAACTTTTATCAGCTGTTTCAAAAAGTAATTGAAGTTACTATGTTAATATAAAAATTATAAAAAATAACACTGTTTTCTTAGCCTTTTATTATAATCCTGATGATAAAAATTTTGAACAGCTTAGATGCTACATAAAAAAATGCGAAATAATTTCCAGTTTACTTTGGTTTTAGAAGAAGAAAACATAATGTTGACCTAAAATTGTTTCTTTTTTTTATAACTACAGTTTCCATTCTCATGTATAGGCGACCTACAGTTCTCAATTGAAATCCTGGCTACGGCCATGACCCCCCAAAAATGGGGGTCTGGAAAAGGAGAGCCCCTGAGCGGAGTCAGTGGGCAAAGCCTCTTGTCAGAGGGGTCCAGAGGCAGAATGCCTCCCGGGGAAGAAAATTTTTAATTTAAGACACTAAACCACACTAGAAATTTTAGTTCCAGTTAATAAGTATTACTAAATTTAAGGTAGTTTATCCCTTTAAATTTAAAATATGTGTTTAAAACATTATTAAAAGTGTAATTTATTATTTATAGTAGTTTTATTTTACATGTATGCCTTCAATATTGATAGGCATAACTGATTTTAATTGAAAAACTAAAATAAATTACCAATTTAAACTACCCGCGAAGCGGGAAAATTTGTTTTTTTTACTCTTGATATGCTTTTGGAATGCATCAGGAAAGTTTTTGAATTATTAGTAAATATTGACTAGGTTATAATTGTTTTAAATAAAATTGCATACATCATGATCGACCGCACAATTTCTCAGATCACCAAATCGTGACTATCAACCAATTTTCTGTTGTCAGTTGTATCTATATTACGAATTTCCAGTCATATAAATTTTATTTGACTAAGTTATAATTGTTTTAAATAAAATTTGCATATACGTCATGATTGACCGCATTATTTGTTAGATCGCGTAATCGTGACTATCAATCAATTCTCTGTTGTCAGTTGTATCTATGTTCCGAACTTCCAGTCATATAAATCTTATTTGACTGGGTTATAATTGTTTTAAATAAAATTTGCATATATGTCATGATCGACGGCAAAATTTGTCAAATCACAAAATCGTGATTATTAATCGATTCTCCGTTGTTAGTTGTATAAATGTTTCGAATTTCAAGTGATATAAATTTTATTCAGCCGAGTTATAACTGTTTTAAATTAAATTTGCATATACATCATCATCAACTGAGCGAGTTATGAGTTGTCGTCATGAGCGAGTTTTGAACAACAAAAAAGTTAAGGTGGCCCCGAGATAAGGGGCCCCTTATAATTTAAAGAATCCCTTATCTGTTTTGAACAACCCACCCCGGCTTTACAATAATAATACAAACTTTCATTGCACCCATTACGCCTGCGCTGAGAAACACCAGTGGAGATTTTTTGCGTTAAACCTGCTTATCAATACTGTTACTGGTACTGGAACTGAACCAAAATCAGTTTGAGTACCAGTATTTTCTAACTTCCTGATTTTTTTCCAGTACCAGTACCAGTATTTTTTCAAACTAAAATTTTAATACAGTACAGTACCAGTATTTTTGTTTTTTTTTAACTTTAATGCAGTACAGTACCAGTATTGTACTGGAACTAAAATCAGTGGTACTGGAAGGGTTAAAGTACCAGTACCAGTAATACTGTAACAACACTAGCATAACTCCTGAACCACTGGAGATATTTTGTTGAAAAATTTTTGTGGGCTATTGGGGGCAGAGGTAAGATTTTCACACAAAAAATATTAAAATCAAAGACAAAAGGTTTGACTTCGAACCACACCTTTAAGCGAAACCTAAAAATCAAACTAAATTGATCGATGGTCAATTTGAAATGAAATGAAATGAAAATTCATTATTTATACTTGAGAGTACATCCAAGCGTAAAAATACTAATATAATAATATAAAATAAAAAATATATTTTAACCCTGATGACGAGTCACTTAAAATTTAATATAAAGGGAAGACAGACGCAGAACCAAAGGGCTACTTAATGTGTCGAATAAACTTAAAAAAATTATCAAAACTAAGGTTTTTATTTTGGACTTAAATATTTTTATGTTAGTAGATGTTACAATATCTTCAGACAGGTGGTTCCAGTAGTTATCTGATCCAATAGTAAAATAATTATAGAAATTTCCTTGTTTAGCCATTGGTATAAATAACTTTTACTATTATCGTTTTTCCTTCTGTAGTTTCCCCGGGTCCGCACAAAAGCACCATAGACAAATTCATCGTAGGGCAAAACCACTATAAACGTTACAAAATCACCATAAGGTGGTGGTTTTACCCAATGTATCTAGGGTTTTGCTTACGCTTAGAAACAATAAATCGGTGAAAAACTAAGTTTAAATAATTAGCGTTTTCACTTACGTTAAAGCTTAAGTCTCAGAAAAATTAGTTTTAACCCAAAGTATTGGGACGCAATAAATTCAACCAGAACAAATCAAATCGCCAGGCTAGAAGTGGAGAATTCGGCTCTGCAGCAGAAGCTGGCGGATGTGGAGGAGAGGCTCGCCCAGATGGATGAGACACGGGCTTTTGGTGTTGACGTGAAGCTGGTGACTATGGTGTGCGAAAAAGTGTTCAATCGATTAATACCTATGATGGACAGTTATTTCAAGAGTATGGAGGTCCGAAAAGAACATGAAACAATGCTGGTTGTTTCTGACCTTCCGGAGAATGATAACAGGGAAAAGGAAAAGGAAAACGTGGCTGAGTTATTAAAAACTCTGATAGTAGTGATACGGGTGAAGTCATCCACCCAATTGAAATTTTTCGTATTGGACCGCCCCAGGCTGCTGAAAATAAGGCTAAGTAATAAAAATATTCGTAATAAGTTAGTTCATTCAGACGGTCGCCAAAGGGATTCCACCAAATATGACAAAGTTTACGTAAGAGCATCTTTGACTGAGAAACAGAGAGTCTGTCAAAAAGAGTTGCTTGGCAAACTTCGGGAGCTAAGAGAACAGAACAAAAAGGTTTCACTTCGGTATTTTGCTGATGGTGATCCCTTTTTGTTTGACATCACTCTCAAGGCTCCCCTAAAGGTTTCAAAATAGTATATTTCCCGACTTCGTTCCTATTATAGTAAACTAAAGCTTATACCAGTGCACTGTTTCATAAATGTTACTAACATCCATCTTTGTAAACACTCTCTTACAAGCAAAATGAAATCTGTAGCTACCATAGGAATTTTTTGCAACAAATTTTTTGCAAATTTTTGGTTTTTTAGTAGTTTTTCCATATTTGCATTTTCATTTCTTTGTAGCTTTCTACAAAAAAAAGAAATGGACTTCAACAAAAAAGTTGAACTTTTACTAAACACCCCGCGCCGTTTCATAAAATGTTAGGAACATTTAATTCTTTGTAAATATTTACAGCAAAAGAAATGAAATCCTATGCTAAAGCATAGTGATAAATGCAAGATATATTTGATGTAGTTTTGAAATTTTTTTTATAAGTTTTTCCAAAAGTCTATTGCATTTTTGATTTCTTTGTAGCTTTCTACAAAAAAGAAAATGGACTTCAACAAAAATACAATTGGGAACTTTTATGAAACAGCGCCCTGGTATAAAAATTTAGTGTATGGACGCAAGAAGCCTTGCTAACTCCTTAGACGCAGCGATTTCAATCTACCTCAGCTACGGTGTGTTAACAATTTTGCTCTGATTTGCGAAACATGGCTCACTGAAACAACTTTTGAATGAAATGACCATCAAAAATAGAGAACTTAATGTTTATTAAAGGGGTAGACAGCAGCGGCGAGGAGATGGGAGAGTTCTATTAATTAAAAATATTTTTAGTGGAAGTTGAAATGGAGGGAAAGTATGATGCAATAGAGCTTAGTAAGCCGTTGACATTTTTTTACAGAAGTCATCTAAACCGAGATTTGTTGGCCTTTATAGAGAACCTAGTACTACAAAGAAAAAGACAATCTAATATTTGAGTCAATCAATTTGGATTTTTAACAGAAAACTTTAGGGAAATGATTTTGGTTTTGCTGGATCTGTGCAAAATTTCAGATAAAATAACTTCAAACACGAAAAATGTAAAAATACCGAGTTTGAGTTTATCGAGCTAGGTATGTATCAGTTCACAACCAACTCGTGAGAATAATTATCTGGATCTTTCACAAACGATAGAGAAATTTTTAATAATGTTAGTTAAAACCCAGTTTTTATAATTATATGTATGCATTATTTATTTTATCTGAAATCTCAATTTTAAAGATTGACATTCCTGAAAGAATAGATTTTGAAAACTACATACCTATTTTTTTAAAAGCAGTATTATGATATGCTGAGCTCTGACTTATTGACACACCACGAAAATTTTATTCGAGGAATGTGGGATAGGAATGCTCGGAGAAATTTTCTAGGGACACTTTTGTTGTTAGGAATCCAATATCCCCTGGAAAAAAATTATTTATAGAACAAGAAAAATACAAGATCCAATACATATAAAAAAAGCTACAAAATCAAAAGAAAAAAGTTTTGCATAAGGTGTACATTCGATGAAAAATCAAGATCAGAGTACAAAAAAAAATTGAAGATACAAAAATAAACTTAAATATTCTGGTTTAGGGAGCTTTGTAAAATATTTTTATAATTTTGTTAATAGTAAAATTAAAACAAAAAGAACTATTTTCTCTACCCAATTAAAAGAGACGCCACGGGACTTTTGTAACCGAAGAGTTTTAAAAATCGCAGCTTTTCGGAAATTATTTGCTTCCGTTTTCTTTTAGCCAATTATTATGATGGATAATATTTCTCAAATTGAAAATTCCAAATCCACCAAATATCGAAAGTCGGAGGACATGGCATTTCTGACCGCACAAAAAGGATTCAAGCTCCAAAAAACAAACAACTCTCGTCGAACACCTGATGTCGAACGCTCGGCCTAAATTTATCGCCGAGCTTTTGGCAATAATCTTTCAGATGTCTTCTCATTTTGGAGAATTACCACTTGATTGGGAAATAGCTTTATTAAACTTACTGTTTAAAAAGGTATCAACAAAAGAAATCTTATGATTTGATTTCACTGACATCTTTTGTAAACTAATGGGAACAGCTTGTCAAAGAAGACTTCTTATCTTTTTCCATATCATTTTGTCAAGGTTTCAACATGGTTTTGCAAAAAGTTCTACAATAACACAGCTGTTGGAAACTTTTAATGAGTGGACACAGGCTTTTAATTGATGTCATTTACTTGGATTTTGTCAAGGCCTTTGGAGCACGTGTCACATCAAAAATTATTATATAAGCTAGAAAAAACTGGTGTTTCCTGGGGGGTAATTTTTAAGATAAAGAATTTTTAGTTGGGCGGGAAATTAAAGTTGTAATTAATGACTCATATTTTTTCTAACCAAATTTTGCAAGTTCAGTTTAAAGGTTCTGTTTTGGCATTTCTTTTCTTATTTATATTAAATGAGGTCTCTTGATTGTGTTCTTACAAATCACAAATTAATTTTTGCAGACGAGATAAAATTGTTTGCAAAATCTTCATCTAAAAGTTTACCACATTCAAAACTTTAAGACTTCAAAAGATTTTAGATAGAATTCACAGCTGGCCACAAAATCTTATTATTATTATTATATTTATTCTCGTTGAAAAACAGGAAAAACATACATAAGCAAGTTAATGCATGCAGATTTTTTGCATGTACCTTTTATAAACTAAAAAAAGAGGGAAATAAACCACACACAATAAGCCAAACTTCTCAAACCCCAACTGCAAATACAACTGTATTTGTACCCAAACTATTCTCAAATCATAAATGTAAAATTCTTCATATTTTGAAATCATAGAAAAGAGTTAAAATTTGTAAATATAAGCTTGGTAATAACGTACCAAACTACAAAAATCGGCGGGTTACTAGGTGTTTATATATTCTCACGACGAGATGAAATTCTCTAAACACTGTGAAATTATATAAAAAACAATGAGAATGATATTATGAATTTTTAGAACATTCAATTCAAACTCTAGAAAAAAATAAACTTCTTGACATATAAGTCCTATGTTAGAATTAATGAGTACTGATATGCAATTTGGAACCCTTATTTAGAAAAAAGATATAAACATTTAACAAAATTTTTCATTAGGAGGTTGTTTTATAAATGCAAAGTTGTTACTGTTGGTTATGAACAAAGACTGAATTAGAAAGATTAAAGGACCAAATAAGAATAAAACTGATTTATATGAGCGCTTTAAAAATATACATAGTCTAAACAATTTGCAAGCCAATGTTTTTTTTTTCAGTTTAACCTGCAGCCCATATTATCCCTTCGAATTCGGCTATCTTCAACAGCCAATTTAAAAGGGATGACCACGTGTGGGCTGCAGGTTAAACTGAAAAAAAAACATTGGCTTGCAAATTGTTTAAACTATGTATATTTTTAAAGCACTCATATAAATCAGTTTTGTCTTATTTGGTCCTTTAATCTTTCTAAACCTAGGTAATCCAGTCTTTGTTCATAACCAACAGGTAACAACTTGCATTTATAAAACAACCTCCTAGTGGAATTTTGTTGCACTTTTTCCAAAATGTTTATATCTTTTTGTAAATAAGGGTTCCAAACTGCACTATCGTACTCCAGATTTGGTCTAACATAGGACTTATATGCTCTGAGAAGTTTATATTTTCTAGAGTTTGAATTGAATGTTCTAAAAATTAGTGATGTCATTCTCATTGTTTTTTTTGCTGTGATTTCACAGTGTTTAGAGAATTTCATATCATGAGATATATAAACACCTAGGTAACCCACCAATTCTGTAGTTGCAAGTACGTTATTACCAAGCTTATATTTACAAATTAACTCTTTGCTATGATTTCGAATATGAAGAATTTTACATTTATGATCTGATAATTGCAATTGCCAATCATTTGTATTTGCAGTTGGGTTTTGGGATTTGGCTTATTGTGTGTGGTTTATTTCCTTCTTTTTTTTTAGTTTATAAAAGGTACATACAATCTCAGTGCGGTATTAACTTGCTTATGTATGTTTCCTGTTTTTCAACGAAATAAATATAATAATAATAATAATTATCTTGTGACCAGCTGTGAATTCTATCTAAATCTTTTGAAGTCTTAAAGTTTGAATGTGGTAAACTTTAGATGAAGATTTTGCAAACATTTTTATATCATCTGCAAAGAGTCTAATTTATGAGTACTAAACACAATCAACAATATCATTAATATAAATAAGAAAAAGAAATGAACCCAAAACAGAACCTTGAGAAACTGAACTTTTCGCAGAAAATGATTTGGATACTGAGTCATTAATTACAACTTTAATTTCCCGCCTAACTAAAAATTCTTTTATCCATTTTAAAAATTTACCAGAAACACCAGATTTTTCTAGCTTATATAATAATTTTTGATGTGACACGGTGTCAAAAGCCTTGACAAAATCCAAGTAAATGACATCAATTAGAAGTTTATCTTTTAGTGCCTGTGTCCACTCATTAAAAGTTTCCAACAGCTGTGTTATTGTAGAACTTTTTGCCTCAAAACCATGTTGAAACCTTGACAAAATGATATGAAAAAAGACAAGAAGTTCTTCTTTGACAAGCTGTTCCATTAGTTTACAAGAAAAAGATGTAAGTGAAATCGGATGATAATTTTCTTGTAGGCTTTTGATACCTTTTTTAAACAGTAAGTTTAATAAAGCTATTTTCCAATCAAGTGGTAATTCTCCAAAATCAAAAGACATCTGAAAGATTATTGCCAAAGGTTCAGCAATAAATTTAGCCAAGCGTTTTAAAAAGTAAGCTGGAAAACAGTCAGGTGTTCGAGACAATTTGTTTGGGAGCTTTTTTAGAGCTTTAAATACCTTTTTTGTAGTAAATACCATGTTGTCCAACTTTCCAATATTTTGTGGATTAAAATTTGGTAAAGTATTATCATCATAATTAGTAAAAACGGAAGCAAAATAATTTCCAAAAAGCTCGATTTTTTAAAACTCTTCGGTTACAAAAGTCCCATCGTCTCTTTTAATTGGTGAGATAGTTTGTTTTGTTTTAATTTTACTATTAACAAATTTATAAAAATTGTTTAAACCCCCTGAATTATAAATTTTTGTTTCTTTATTAGTGTTAAAATATCTAACTTTATTTTTGTATACTTTGCAAATTTTTTTGTACTCTGATCTTGATTTTTCATCAATATTACGCTTATGCCAAAGTTTTTTCTTTTGATTTTGTAGCTTTTTTTATATGTATTGGATCTTGTACATTTTTTCTTGTTTATAAATAATTTTTTTCCAGGGACATGTCTATTGATTCCTAACAACAAAATATCCTCTAGTCCTAAGTATTTTCTACTGTGCCACATTCCTCAAATAAAATTTTCCAGTTGATTGTGGATAAGTACAAGCTTAGCATATCATAATCTGCTTTTAAAAAATCAGGTATGTAGTTTTGAATCTTATTCTTAGGAATGTCAAATCTTTTAAAATTAATTTCAAATAAAATAATGTCATGGTCTGATTAAGAAAAACTGGGCGCAACAGTGACATTATTAAAAATTTCTCTATCGTTTGTGAACAAAAGATCCAGATAATTATTCTCACGAGTTGGTTGTGAAACAAGCTGATACATACCTAGCTCAATAAGAAACTCAAACTAATTATTTTCAATTTGCGTGTTTGAAGTTATTTTATCTGAAGACAAATCTACCCCTGGCAGATTGAAATCTCCAGTTAAAACAATGGTTCCTAAAGTTTTCTGTTAAAATCCTGATTAGCTCAAATATTAAATTGTCTTTTTCTTTGCTAGTACTAGGTTCTCTATAAATACCAACGAATCTCAGTTTAGATGACTTCTGTAGAAAAATGTCAACCGCTACTAGTTCTATTGCATCATACTTTTCCTCCATTTCAACTTCAACTACTCTAAAAATATTTTTAATTAATAGAAATACTCCATCTCCTCGCCGCTGCTGTCGACCCCTTTAATAAACATTAAGTTCTCTATTTTTGATGGTCATTTCATTAGAAGTTGTTTCAGTGAGCCATGTTTCACAAATAAAGCAGATATTAACAGCACCATAGCTAAGGGTATCTCCTGAAATCAGAACATCAAGCTCGTCTAAGGAGTTAGCAAGGCTTCTTGCATTCATACACTAAATTTTTATACCAGGGCGCTGTTTCATAAAAGTTCCCAACATGCTATTTTTTTGTTGAAGTCCATTTCTTTTTTGTAGAAAGCTACAAAGAAATGAAAATGCAATAGACTTTTGGAAAAACTTATAAAAAAACCGAAAATTTGCATAAATATATCTTGCATTTATCACTATGCTTTAGCATAGGATTTCATTTCTTTGTAAATATTTACAAAGAATTAAATGTTCCTAACATTTATGAAACAGCGCACAGGGCGCTGTTTCATAAAAGTTCCCAACATGCTGTTTTTTTGTTGAAGTCCATTTCTTTTTTGTAGAAAGCTACAAAGAAATGAAAATGCAATAGACTTTTGGAAAAACTTATAAAAAACCAAAAATTTGCATAAATATTAATTGCAAAAATCCCTATGCTTTATCATAGGATTTCATTTCTTTGTAAATATTTACAAAGAATCAAATGTTAGTAACATTTATGAAACAGTGCACTGGTATAAGCTTTAGTTTACTATAATGGGAATTAAGTCGGGAAATATACTATTTTGAAACCTTTAGGGGAGCCTTGAGAGTGATGTCAAACAAAAAGGGATCACCATCAGCAAAATACCGAAGTGAAACCTTTTTTGTTTTGCTCCCTTAGCTCCCGAAGTTTGCCAAGCAACTCTTTTTGACAGACTCTCTGTTTCTCAGTCAAAGATGCTCTTACGTAAACTTTGTCATATTTGGTGGAATCCCTTTGGCGACCGTCTGAATGAACTAACTTATTACGAATATTTTTATTACTTAGCCTTATTTTCAGCAGCCTGGGGCGGTCCAGATCGCCAAAAATTTCAATTGGGTGGATGACTTCACCCGTATCACTACTATCAGAGTTTTTAATAACTCAGCCACGTTTTCCTTTTCCTTTTCCCTGTTATCATTCTCCGGAAGGTCAGAAACAACCAGCATTGTTTCATGTTCTTTTCGGACCTCCATACTCTTGAAATAACTGTCCATCATAGGTATTAATCGATTGAACACTTTTTCGCTCACCATAGTCACCAGCTTCACGTCAACACCAAAAGCCCGTGTCTGCGGCCTATCCATCTGGGCGAGCCTCTCCTCCACATCCGCCAGCTTCTGCTCAGAGCCGAACTATCTTCCACTTCTAGCCTGGCGATTTGATTTGTTCTGGTTGAATTTATTGCGTCCCCAATACTTTTGGGTTAAAACTAATTTTACTCTGGAGCTAAGCTTTAACGTAAGTGAAAACGCTAATTATTTAAACTTAGTTTTTCACCGATTTATTGTTTCTAAGCGTAAGCAAAACCTTAAATACATTGGGTAAAACCACCACCTTATGGTGATTTTGTAACGTTTATAGTGGTTTTGCCCTACGATGAATTTGTCTACAGAAGGAAAAACGATAATAGTAAAAGTTGTTTATACCAATGGCTAAACAAGAAAATTTCTATAATTATTTTATTATTAAATCAGATAACTACTGGAATCACCTGTCTGAAGATATTGTAACATCTACTAACATAAAAATATTTAAGTCCAAAATAAAAACCTTAGTTTTGATAATTTTTTTAAGTTTATTCGACACATTAAGTAGCCCTTTGGTTCTGCGTCTGTCTTCCCTTTATATTAAATTTTAAATGACTCATCAACAGGGTTAAAATATATTTTTTATTTTATATTATTATATTAGTATTTTTACGGTTGGATGTACTCTCAAGTATAAATAATGAATTTTCATTTCATTTCATTTTAAATTGACCATCGATCAATTTAGTTTGATTTTTAGGTTTCGCTTAAAGGTGCGGTTCGAAGTCAAACCTTTTGCTATTTTTGATTTTAATATTTTTTGTGTGAAAACTTACCTCTGCCCCCAATAGCCCACAAAAAGTTTTCAACAAAATATCCTCCGTGGTTTAGGAGTTATGCTAGTGTTGTTACAGTATTCTGGTATCGGTACTTTAACCCTTCCAGTACGACTCATTTTAGGTTCCATCAATATCTGTTACCTGTTACTGCATTAAAGTTAAAAAAAACAAAAATATTGGTACTGTACTGTATTAAAATTTTTTAGTTTGAAAAAATACTGGTACTGGTACTGGAAAAAAAAATCAGGAAGTTAGAAATATCTGTACTCAAACTGAATTTTGGTTCGCCACGTTCCAGTACCATTAACAGTATTGATAACAGGTTTAACGCAAAAAATCTCCACTGGTGTTTCTCAGCGCAGGCGTTAATGGGTGCAATGAAAGTTTGTATTACTATTGTAAAGCCGGGGTGGGTTGTTGCCGAAAGGTACTTTAAATTATAAGGGGCCCCTGTATCGGGGCCCTTAAGTTTGTGTTGTTCAAAACTCGCTCATGACGACAACTCATAACTCGCTCAGTTGATGATGATGTATATGCAAATTTAATTTAAAACAGTTATAACTCGGCTGAATAAAATTTATATCACTTGAAATTCGAAACATTTTATCAACAATTGAACGGAGAATCGAGACTAATAACATTGCGATTTTGTGATTTAAAGACAAATTTTGCCGTCGATCATGACATATATGCAAATTTTATTTAAAACAATTATAACTCAGTCGAATAAAATTTATATGACTGGAAGTTCGGAACATAGATACAACTGACAACAGAGAATTGATTGACAGTCACGATTTCGCGATCTAACAAATAATGGGGTTAATCATGACGTATATGCAAATTTTATTTAAAACAATTATAACTTAGTCATATAAAATTTATATGACTGGAAATTCATAATATAGATACAACTGACAACAGAAAATTGGTTGATAGTCACGATTTGGTGATTTGAGAAATTGTGCGGTCGATCATGATGTATGCAATTTTATTTAAAACAATATTATAACCCAGTCAATATTTATTAATAATTCAAAAATTTTCCTGATGCGTTCCAAAAGCATATTAAGAGTAAAAAACCCCAAATTTTCCCGCTTCGCGGGTAGTTTTAATTGATAATTTATTTTAGTTTTTTAATTAAAATCAGTTATGCCTATCAATATTGAAGACATACATGTCAAATAAAACTACTATAAATAATAAATTACACTTTTAATTATGTTTTAAACACATATTTTAAATTTAAAGGGATAAACTCCTTAAATTTAGTAATACTTATTAACTGGAAATAAAATTTCTAGTGTGTTTTAATGTCTAAAATTAAAAATTTTCTTTTCTGGGGGCATTCTGCCCCTCGGACCCCTCTGACAAGAGGCTTTGCCCCTTGACTCCGCTCAGGGGCTCTCCTCTTCCAGACCCCCATTTCTGGGGGGTCATGGCCGTAGCCAGGATTTCAATTGAGGGGGGAGGGATTTTTTGGAAGGTTCCGTATAGGGTAGTGCATTTAATTTCGACTTTTTTTCGTTTTTCCAATGTAACTTTTCACTGTATGGCCTGATTTTTATGTTTGATAGCTCATTTTAAAGCTTTTACGATACTGCGTTGCGCCATAAAAAATTCACTGTACGAAAGTTGTTTTTTTACTTAATTAAATCAGTTTTTAAAAAAATGGAAAACTGTCGAAATTAAATGTATGCATTTAATTTCGGCACTTTACAAACAATCGATTGTTTCTTAGTCAAAAAATCATCATTTTCAAAAATTTAAAAACTTATCATTATCTCCAGACAGTTTTCTTTGATTTAAGTTTTTACTTCTTGTTCAACGTGTAACTGGCAAAAAGTTACAGCTAAAATGCTAAATGGTATCAAAATGAGGAAAATTCGGGAAAAAACTGCATTTAATTTCGGCACTTTTTAAAAAGACCCCCTTAATCGAGTTTAAGTGCAGTGCTATGACTCCTACACATTTCAACGTTGTCTTTTAACTATTTACAACTACAATTTACCACCCGACCATTAAATTCAACCCGTTTTTACCTCCCGAGATAGTGTGCCGAAATTACACTATTTTTATTGTATAACGATTGTTCACCACAGACGCAACGTAGAACCACGGGGACCGAAAATCAAAATGACTAAATTTTACCACGACAGTTTAATTTTTAAACCAATTTATTGTGTAATCATGAAATGCCCATGTTCTAAAAACAAGTAACATTTTTTTAAAATTATAAATCACACAATTTCACATGAAAAAATCATACCATAACAAATAAAAAAGCTCACGACAGTCATCTACATATAATTAGCTCTCATTTGAGCTCTCAAACGTCGTATTCCGTCCAGGATTACCAAAGATATAGTCCAAAATCAAAAATGCCCAATTGGGAAAAGTGCCGAAATTAAATGCACTACCCTACGTGGCCTTAAGGGGCCGTGGCGTAGTCAGGGGTGGTTTTGGGCCTTTCAGAGGGCATTTCATTTGGGGGGACGGTTTGTGGGGGGGGAAAGAAAAATGTGTCACAGAAGCGGCGTCAGTCAACGTGAAGCGTGAGCCGGGGGGTCTGGGGGGATCCCCCAGCCGCCGGAGGCCAAAATTTTTTAAATATGTACTAAAAATGGCTTAAAAATCGTCCCCTGGTGATGGCGTGAACATACATTCTCTTTTTGTTTTTTAACTAATTTCTATACAATTTTGTCCAAACTTCAAAATTAATCTGCCAAAGAAATTTTATATAACAAAAAAACTATGATATATTGCCTGACCCCTTTAAATTTTGCGTATGAGTGTGGTTATAGTTATAATAACAAAAAATATTAGTGCTAATATTAGTTTTTAGGAGCTAAAATTTTTATATTGACTAATTATTTATGGTTTCAGAATGCACTAAAATTTGTATTAAACTTTTATAACACAGTATTCGAAAAGTAAAAAAGAAATTCTACACAAAATGACACGCTTCGCCAAGAAAAGGGGGGAGAGTGGAGAGGGGCGGACTACTCCACAAGTATAAAAACCGTTGTTAAGAAATTTAAAACAGCCCTTATTAAACCTATATATCTCATATAATGTAATGAGTTTTAAAAGGTATTATAGTATTGCCATTAAATATTAAAGGCAAAGGCATATGCCTTACCTATGTATTGAATGGTACAATTGATCGAAATTAAAAAAATGAACATAAATTAATAATGTACACTTCCCGCGAAGCGGGAAAAATTTTAGTTTTTTGGGTATTTTTATGCTTTTAGAACGCATCAGGACTGTTTCTGAATTTATATTTAAAGAAAATAAATTTTTCTCCCAAAATTCAAAAAATGTAAGGCCCCTTGGAGGCGGCTCCCCCGTCTGCCCCTCCCCCTGGCTACGCCACTGACAAAAGAGGTCTGGGGGGCGGGAGTCCCCCAGCAGGGTCATGGGGCAGAGTCCCTTGTCAAGGGGTCCGGGGGCAGAACGCCCTCCGGGTGGGAAATTTTTTAATTTTAAGCTCTTAAAAGGCACTAGGAAACCTTAATTTAAGTACAGAATTTTGATTATTTATTTGTTTTTTAATAAACACAACGATAAAAGTTAAAAATAAATAGTTTTAAGGTATTATTTTATGCCATTTCAATTAAAAAAGAACAAACGTTTTTTTTTAATTAAAAAATCCCCATTCAATTTTGTTAGGTTTTTATAGTAAATGCTGCAGTTATTAATATATGCACTGCCCTAATGTTTTGAATTATGAATAATTTCATTTTTGTAAATAAGAGGTTTCATGATCCTAAATCTCTCTTATTTATGTATTTTAGATAGCTTTAATACATTGCAGAGTGATTAGGAAAAAATTTTTTTTTTAGTTTTTAAAAAAAACCAAAAAGGGGGACCCTTACAAAAATTGTTGCCTTTCCAAAATTTGAGGGGGGATTAATCCCCCCAATCCCCCCCTGGCTACGGACTTGGGGGTTGCCTCCTCTCATCTTCCTTCAGGATTAGTATTGCCTCCCCTGGACCGCCCCCTCCAAAGAGCACGCCGCTGCACAAGTTATAAAGGAAGAAGAACCAAAGAAAGCTTGGTTTGGCAGTATTTCGTCAATAGCGAGGGACCAACTAAGCTTCTTGCCAAATAAGGGGTTGTTCCAAGCCCAATATACACTTGATTTTAGCAACAAATATAAAAAAACACTTAAAATTCTACCTCAAAGAACAGAAAAAATGTTCTGATGTTGAATTTCGTTTTAATATTATTGCAATATATATATATATATATATATGCAATATACTGCAAACAGAATACTTAAATTTAGGATGAGTATGAAAAACTGTCCTATAAAACTGTCCTATAAAAAAGTAAGTAAAATTTTTTTACGAAACGTTTTGAGATCTTCCCCAGTCAATTTTGCTCGTTTTAATAATATATATTTGTTTTCTTATTTTTCATATAAATAATATTTTGCATTAAAAATTAAAAAAAAACACATTTTTTAGGAAACTGACACGAGGATTTAAATAACCTTCTGCCTGAATTGATATAACCTATGCCCAATTAAAATTGCCAACTCTAAAAACAAAAATTTAACTTTTTTATTTAAAAAAATTTAATTTAAAAATAAGGCCCTAATTTTTTTAATTTATCTTTACTCAAGATAACCTCCTGCAAAAATTTTTTAATAAATCTTTAAGAAATAAAATTGTTTAAATATTTAAAAAATAAAATAACAGTTGCGACCACAACATGGCCCTAATTGTTTTTAATTTCTCACAAATAAAAATATTGAAAATGGTTTGTTGGGTTTCTAAATCTTTTTCTTAAGGTCTAACACCTAGGCTATTAAAAAATTTTCTCCAATAACTCATTGTAAAAAAACTGCACATTTAAAACAATGAGTAATTTATTTATTATAAAATACTGGTACTGGAATTAATACTAGTACTAATTCCTACAATACTGGAACTAAATTTGGGTTTCTGAAAAAATACTGGTACTGTACTCGAAATAAGATTTGAGGTAGGGATAGTACTGGTACTGTACTGCAACTAAAATGAAGACGGTACTTTTACTGGTACTGTACTGGAATGTTTTTGGACAACCAGCATAGTACTGGTACTGTACTGGAATAAAATCTGAGTACTGTAACAACACTAGTTATGACCCCCGAAAATGGCCTTTTTCGACAATTCGGTACGTGACAAATTGCTCAATCGGTACTACGATTTACGTTACAAATTTTGCACTCAAAAAATGCGGCTGCTTTCTACTCTATTTGATACCTTGATCGTTAAGATTGGTGCAGTATTTGTCGAAATATTGCGTTTCCCGTACAAAAAATCCGCGATTTTTTCGTTAAAAACACCAAACGACGGCACTTGTGAAGTTTGCCCAACCTTTCTTTCCTTCACTTCGTGTTTTTAGCGGAATTTTACATGTCTCAAACATGTATAATGTTTTTAAGCACTATGCAAACTAACACAGTTGTATGATATTTCCTTACAAACGATTTTTGCAAAAATCGTAAAATAAACCTTCTTAACCTTTCATAGTACCGACCCAGGTAGTTCACCCCTGACAAACTAAATATTTTGGAGCTTAAAAAGTATTGGAAATCAGCCCAAAATTTTCAGACAGGATTCGTATGGCAGGTGGGGCTGACCCCCCTCTCAAAAAAGCTTTTTTTCATAAAGTAGTCAAATGCTCAAGTATACCTTAATTTGAAATATTTGCGTTTTGATCCCTGTGAGTTCAAAAATGGAAACTAAAATATTTTGTTCAAATTTTTCCCAGAATAAAAAAATTTGTTTTTAATTTTAAAATTCTTGCTATATAATAATCAATAGACCTTATAGGGTATTTTTTTACAAAATGAATAAGCTGTAAAAATGAACAGTACTTTTTGTGTATTTTTTTTCGATTAAAACGGACAAGGTTTTAAAACATTGTTTACAAAGTTAAGAACTAAAATTTCTTTTTTCAATTTAAATATTGGTTTCAAGATGAAAAGTAACTACTGATTATAAAATATACCACAAAAAAAACCATTTTTATAGAAATCCTTGGTTTACGAAAACTAAGCCGAGTAATAAGCTTAAGCTTTGGGAATAACTTCTTCAAAGCTTACTCAAGGCAAATGTAAAGGTTTTTAAGATAAATAATGATATTCAGTAAGTTTTTACGTGCAAAATCTGTTTGAAAAAAGTTTATTTGTATACAAGCTTGTATACTATTTACAGATAATATGTACATGATGAAAGAAAACAATGAAATCACAATCAACAATTTACAAGCAAAACAATTATATTTAAAGCCTGTACCTTAATAGTAACTAAAATTTGTGAAACAGTTACCATATAATCTGTTACCAGAAAATGTTTCAAAAATGTAGTTTAGTTTAACAAGAAAACAAAACGCGAAAGAAAGATATGTATAAACGAAAAATCAATTTAAAATTAAAAAAAAATTAAAAACAATCATAATATTCGCATACCGTTACAACCACATCAAAAATCAGAATTATTAATTTGTTTATTATAAACATCTATCTTCTTGCCAGATTTTAATTTAAATGGTATTTAAAAGAATATAATACATGTAGTATATAACTATATTTAGGTGGTTGTAGGTAAATTGAATTTGACTGTTAATTTATTTATGTAAAAAATAGCAAAAAACAATATTTTTACACTTGGAAATGCTTAATTTCGTTTTTTGCCACATGAAAATGTAAAGAAAAACAATTTAATTATTAATGTTCGTCTAAAAAATTCAAAAAATTTCTGAAATTTAATCAAAATATAACAATGTAATTTTAACGAAAGATGTGCGCGATTTGGTAATAAATTAACTCTGTAATTATTTTGGGTGAGAAAGCGGATCTGAAATGAAGAAGAAAAACGAGCGAGTATTGTATAATACTAAACTTTACTTTAAAATCTCTTCGCGTACGCTGGCGAAATATTTCTCTTTTATAAATATTACGGCTAGACGTTATTTCATTTATATTGCATGTCTGAGACACGTTAATAATCAGAAAGAGTTTAAAATGTGTTAAAATGAGCCCGTCAATTGTTTTTAAAATGAAAATAATAACTTGTTTTGCTAATTTGGTCTTAACTTTTTCAAAAATGCGTCAGTAATAAACTTATTAGAAAATTTCAATAAACCAAAAAAAATTCGATTGCAACCTGCTTTAAAAAAAATCGTTTTTATTGTTTTTAAAGTTTAACCATTAGCCAATCTTTACAGAGTCTTTCAAGGGTTGTAATGTTCAAGGGTATAATTTATAGTGCAGGCAGACTTGTTTGACTCACGCTCATTTTCATACACTCATTTATAATGTGACGCAATGAAGAAGTGTACAGTTACCGGGTATGTTTTTTGACAAAAAAATCTTTTGGTATAATTTTCTTTAGCATAATTTATTTTAGGAATAATAAAAAAAACAGATAATATCTAAATCAATTTAGACGAGATAATCAATTAAATTTGCAAAAACAAAATAAGATAATCTCACATTGTTGATTTTCTGAACTATTATGTTTTTCAATGATATATTTAAACCTTGCTATTGGTTTAAAACCTCCAATGTTTTAGTTCTAAAATATGTATGATAAAATTACCAAAGTATTGTAAAGCTATACATGACAATACAAAAAAAATGCAAACAATTAATTACTAGACATTATGTACATTTATACCATATTTCATCGTTTAAAATATGAAGTAAGTTTTTTTAAATTTTTAAAATGTAAAAAAAACACAAATTAATGCGGCATTACCAAACAATGTTAAACATTGAAAATATGTGTCATGCTGTACGTATTTCTGACAAGAAATTAATTCTTTTTAGCAGACTACTTTTCCAGTGTCCTTGAATCAAATAATTTTACAATTTTCTTTTACTATTAATTGGTTCGCAGTTAAAATAACTTCACCATGGTGTATGGTTAAAACTTGTAAGAACAGGCACACAAGTTGTAATTTTACTAATCTAACATAAAGTTCTGCTTCTGCTTGTTGGATTGATTAAGTTTCATTATTAAAAAAGTTTCACGCTTGAAACGGTTAAGATTTATGTTTGATTTGTTGGAAGTATGTTTTTCATTGTTTTAAACAGAAATAAACGGTTTAACAAAAAAGTTTGTTGTATATTTTGTCATCAATAAAAAAAGAACCATTCGGTCACAATTTGGTAATAATTTTTTTTCGAAATAAATAGAAACTTAAACCAAGTTAAAATTATATTTAAAATAACCCAATAGTTCTTTTTGATCCAAAAAATAGGGAACTATAAAAATTGAAACATGTTGACACGAATATGACTTTTTTGTGTTATTAATAACCGAATAATAAATGGCAAAATTGGGGAGATTGTAATTGAAAACATAAAATAATGCTTTACAGCTTTTTTTAAATACCACAAGAAAATAACTCTAAAAAAAGATTAAAATAGGTGTAACATTGTAAGCCTGTAAGGTATGGAATTGAAAAAAAAAACTAAATCTTAAGAGCAGTAAAATCTAGTTTTTATTAATTTTAAACGGAGATTACCTTTAATCTTAAGCATTAGTAATTAAATCCGAATTCATATTTTTTCCAAAATCAATTAAGAGTTGCCAATCCCCGAATTTTGCTAGAAAAACCGGGAAAATATAGAAAAGACCTAAAGCACTGATACAATGTTACGTTATAAACATTTAACATAACAGAAGTCAAGTAAATTCGAAGCGTAATCTATTTATATTCACACAAAAGAACGATAAATTCCCAGAACAGATAAAGGAATGTAGTGTAAATTGAAACGAAAAAAAACAAGCAATATGTTATTTATATTTTCTGATGTATTTAAAATATAGTGCTGTTTTATTTATTTGTTACAGTAGTAAAAATTTAATGAACAACTGATCCAAGCAGAAAAATAAAAAAAAACTAGCGATTGATATAAGTTGAATATAACAAACTAAAATTGATCTTTTGAGAATTTACAATTCATTATTTATAGATTTTACAAATACCTTAATAAAACATTCTAAAGAGGGGGAGAGAGTGTAAACTCCCACGCCCTTGCACGAATTTTGAAAAACTTTAAAAAATGAGTAACTTTATTGGTAAAATTTAAAATGGGCTCTGGAAAATACGAAGATTTGGTAAGAGTGCGTTGTTTTTTTTAATTTTAAACCTCCCTTATTTATTTTAAATAATGGTTTAATTACTAATTTTAACTGAATCCCCTGTATAGCCTCTTTTTAGATCAGATTGAACTTGAATTCCATGCTTTGCTTATGACAATTTTATGAGATTTTCTGCTAGTTATCATAATTTTCTCAAAAGAAACCCTAGCTTGAAAAACTAAAGTAGATTGTTTTGTTTGCTAATTTAATATAATTTTATAAGTTGTTAGTACTCGAACGAACGTCAATATTATTTTAGGTTGAGTCTTTTAGATTATTCAGAAATGATAGTGAAGAATTTTTTTAATAAAACAAAACAACACCTAAGAAATCAAACTTTTTTAAAGCTTATATTTACTTACTACGGTACATTATAAAAAATGCAGCGCAAAATGCAAATACATTAGCTTACTTACTGGTTGTAATAAAACTACATAATAATATTTTATACCTATAACTTGAATTTTTATGTATTCAATATATTCTATAGTTTTTATAATATTTTATTCTACTTTAAATTCTTAAACTAAATTATTATGCAGTTTTACTGAGTGTAAAATATATTGCAACTTAATTTTTGTCAAAAAAAAAACAACCAAAAAATTATAGCGCAGTACAAGAAAACAAAAAAAACGTTGCTCCAAAAAGCAAAGTCTGTACAAAAATGAATGCATAAGATAAAAATGGCAATAATTATTTCTTGGCTGCAAAAAAAATCATTTTTTAAATGTTATACAAATCTGTAGCTTGGATCATTGACTAGAAACCAATATAATTTTCGTATAATATGTTACGAATGTTAATGTTAATGTTAATTCATCGGTTGAAAAGAAAATTTAGCTGAAATTTATTTCCAGTGCATTTTATTTTTATACAGATATTGGTTGTTTATGAAACCAACTGCGCCCTAGCCGCTCCGTCATTCGGTTACGCACGCATATACATCATGTGTACGCACGATGTCTACGCCCATACATGATGTCTACACACGTACATGATGTCTACGCAAATACATAATGTGCATGTGCGGTTTATCGCCCGCGCTGGCACGCGCAGAACAGCGTCCGGAACGTTGTGAAACGGAAACAATAGGGGGAGAAATGGTAAAAAGACGGCGTTGTGGCACAAAGTAGTGTGTCGAAAACAAAAAAAATCTCAGAGAGTCGCAGGATTCCAGGAGTCAAACCGAACGGCTGCGAATTTTCTTCCATTCGGCCCTTTCGACCTCCGATCATCTCTCCAAGTCCCAACCGTTATCTTTATACATGTGAGCCAGTTCGATAATAAATTTTCCCTCCTTGTATTTTTGACTGCTTTCGAATGCGTGTTCCTGAAATAAGAAAAATAAAATTAATTAACGTCTTGAGCGTTGGGTGTAACTCAGTGTTTCAATATCCAAACAAAACAACAACCAGCTATTGTGCTGTTCGTTTTTCCCTCTGTTGCAAAATCATGGCCCGGCCAGACACACAAACATTATTTATGATGTTTACTAGCGAAAAAAATGAATTTTGAAAATTTATATCTCAATACCGGCGCAACGGATTTATACGGTTTTCATATCAGTCAGTGTATAGTTTAAATGTACATTGATGCCATGACATTGCAGTAAAAAAACATTTTTTTGATAATACAACAAGTATGATCTTTTGTATGGTGTTAGTCAAGCGGTTCCGAATATTTCTCGAATATTTGAATGAAATTTAAAAAAAATCCAAATTGAAGTCTTAAATTCGGCAGGTTTTTGCAAATTTTTTAAACAAATTATTCAGGCATTGAGTTTAAAACGTTTATTTTTTGGCACAAAAAATCTCTAATAAATTTGTTTTATGTCATACAATACATCCAATTGTAACGGCTATCCTCGGAACTTCAAAAATTTTTTCAGTGGTGATTACCAAAAATTTAAAAGTCAAAAATTCAGTTTTTTGTTTCTAATTTTTTTCCATTTAAAACTAAAAAATGAACAGTAGAAATCAATGATTTTCAAGATTATTACAAGTCGCTTTAAAAATTTGAAATATAAATAAAGAAAAGTGTTTTAATCTTTTTAGCGGCTGCAACTAATTTTTAAATTTAAAAGATTTGTGAAAATAGGATATTTTAAAAGTTCAATTTTTACAACATTCAATTTTTTTATAGTTCAAGCCGGCCGGTAAAAGGTTATTAATCTTATTCTACCGTCCAGAAAGACACTTCAGCACTCGGGTTGGGGTTTCTTTGTAGCTAAATCTATACCCCTAACAAGGAAGTTCTAAAGAGAAAATCTAAGTTCTATAACAAGATTTGTACATGTATATGACAACATACAATTAAACGATTGATTGTGCCTGCCTATAGGAAAAATCAATACCTACCTATTTTTAAGAGTTATTTTTTAAAGGAATGTATTTCGCAGGTGATCTTATCGGCTGGGTACATGTACATGGTTTTAAAATACGGACTGAAATGGAATTTAAGACTGAAACAGAGTTTAGACCAAGTTGATTTTAAAAATATCATTTAATTTAAAAGCTTCACCAATAAGAGCACTGTAGAACTTATACCGATTATAGAGGAACTAACTGGATTGTGAGTTGGTTTATCAAGTTAAAAAAATGGGTAGGTATCGTACAAATCTCAATTAAAACAAAGCAATTTTACTGCTATTATCGTCCAGATTCGTCCACATACCTACGACTATTTTTTCCATTTAAGCATATGGCCGGGGTACCAATTTATCATTTTTAAGGCAAGTTTTTACTATTAAAAACTATTATATCTTGTTTAATTTAATTTAAACCCACTAAATTTAAAAAAATTATTTAATAAAATATAATATTAAGAGAAAGTCCCTAATCTTTGTGACGCATGTAGGTGTCGGTCCCGTGTCCCATTAATAATGACAGAACGAACAAAAACGCGAAGCTAAACAAGTTTTAGTGTTAGACCGCATTAGCATCGATTTTTTCTATCCATCGAGCTACATAAAAAGGCAAAAAATTGAAAACAACTTTTCAGTGTTGGCAGTATTTGTTTGAGTTATTTTTATATAGGGTGTGGTTCCGTTGGCCTTTCTGCCTTAAAAAAAGAAAACCCTGTCTAATGAAAAATTCTTTTTTCAAAACAATATCTTATATTATACGAAAATCTCCAAGAAAAGAAAAAGAGCAGAAAAAGATCAGTTACCCTAATTAAAATAGTTTAATAATAATACAAAATAGTTGGTGAACACAGAAAAAAAGACAAATAATATATTTTTTTAAAATAGTAATTAACTTTTCGAGCCTAAGTATCTGATTAAAAAGAAACTAAATTTTGCAAAAAAAACATATGTGAAGAAATACTTCAGTAATACGTAAACTTTAACTTTATTTTCACGCAAGCCGTTCCGGTTTGTTTGTTTTTTCGATTTAAGATAAACTAGAAACCACCTACTTGATTCTTCAAAAAAAGAAAAGAAAAAAGGATTAATAAAAACAGCAATTATTGCTAAAAAACTGAAACTATGTTAGAAGTTATTGCACACGGAAGCTTCCAAAAAATAGCGGCTTTTTGCTAGAAAAGTCACATGTGTACAAGTATAATATTTTCTAGCGAGATTTTGGTAAAAAAATGTGCAAACCAGACAGTTTTCAACATTATCTGAGTGAAACTACTAATTTGTTTTTAAACAAACTAATAATTTGTTTTAAATGGGCTAAAATAACAATTAAAATATATGAATATTACATATTTCCATCCAAGTGTTGTTTTGCAGCATTCACAATAAATGTCCGCCACAGCGTGTAATCCCGTTAATAGTACCCGTTCTTCTGCCGGTCCACAGCCCACATTTACCCTAAACATTTTATTATCAATTAAAATACGACAATAAAAATTATATTACAAACCTAATTATTTATAGCGAAAATATACATATAACATAAAAATAAAAGAAAGACAAACTTAGAGCCCTTATTTAGCTTGGCCATGCACTAAATAAATCGCACCAATTGCCTATTTTGAAATGCACAGGGTTATTAGAGTCCGTAAAAGCTCCGAATGTAACGCTCTGAGTGGTCCTAATTAGAGCGCACCTGAGGCCCCGATTGTATTAAAGTAGTATATAGTTGCTTATTTTTTATTTTTTACTATATATTGGTTTTTAGGTGCTATATTTCTTCCAATAGTACAACAATGGGAAATGCTAATCGCGTTTTTGTAACGTTTAATGTTCTTACTAGCAATGATTTTCTATTTGGTCAAATATTTAAACAATCCAGAAACTATTAAAAACTGACTAATACTTCAAAATATTTTAAACTAAAGTTTATCACGTAGAGTTGCTAAACAATTTTGCTTGCCTCAATATGTGAGCCTCTGACACTTGGTTTTAAATTGATTACAATTAATGAAGGCTCGGTAAATAATATAGGTTTATTTACAAACAAAAAATAAATTTTACACTTACACAGAATTGAACAAATAAGCTTTTCCCTGGCTGCCTTGGAACGACTAAAAAATGAGTCAATATTTACATTTTTTAACAATAATGCGCAAATATAGATTTTATTACTTTCATTTCCTTTCAAGAAATGAGATCGAAAACTTATTAAGTGATTGAATTAACATGGATTATGCCAGGGAATTTTAAATCAATAAATCTAAATTAGATCTTCGATTTACATTGTAATATAATGAACATTATGGGACCAAGAAACCAGAGACGAAACTAGGTTTGATACTTATAACTACAAATTCTAAAGGTGGGGGGTGGCTGTGGGGGGGGTGGGGTCGGGCGGGGGCGCGGTCGGGGGGTGCCGTGTCTCTTTCTGGGTGGTGCTGTGGGGGGTGTTGTCGGCTTTAGGTATTAAAATACAAAATTTTAAGAACCACGTTTTTCTCTTAGGGTTGGTTCATACTTATGACAAAACGTCCTTTGGACAAATTCCAAAGGACTAAAGTCTTTTGGACTTTGTCCAAAGGACAAAATCCAAAGGGAAAAGTCCAAAAGGTAAAGTCCAAAGGACAAAATCCAAAGGACAACGTATTCATACTTTTGTCCTTTGGACTTTTCCCTTTGGATTTTGTCCTTTTGACTTCGTCCAAAGGACGTTTTGTCATAAGTATGAACCAGCCCTTAAAATATTATAAAAACGGACTAGCATATTATCACCTAATTAATTATATATCGTCGTTACTACGGCAAAAAGAGCCATAGCTCGTATAAAATATGTGTGCCTGTGACTCATTTTAAATTTAAAACAGGACCCTATAAACTACAGAATGAGTCACAGTCACATAATTTTATAATGACAATATGGCTTATTTTGTCGTAGTAACGACGATATGCACTTTAAAAACACGTGGGAAAATGATCGCAAACATTGTTTTAATGATTTTACATGCAATTTTTTTTGAACAAAAACCATTTCTCATATCAAGGTGGGCCTTCATATAGCACAGAACAAGCTAAAAAATTTTCTTTTCATAATTCAAATATCATTTTATTTTAAACTGAGCTTTAGTTAGTAAGCAGATAGAGAGTGACTGCTGGTCCAGCCAAAATTTATAATCAAAAAATTAAAATGTTGACTAGCAAAAAAAATTATTTTTATTTGAAAGCTAATAAAACGGCGAATTTTATAATTATATTCGTTTTTTGGTAATATTATTTTTTGAGATATAAAAAAATTTGTAAAATCCCGAAAAAATATAAAATTCGGATTTCTTAAAAAAATTTTCGGCTTTTTAAAGTTTTTGAGGTTGTCTCGCCTTTTAATGGCAAGACTTCTGCATGTTTCGTACTGGTTCTTAAAATGTTCTTGACAACTCCACTTTTTCTTTGTTTTGAAAAAAAATGCGGGTGCAGGGTTTTAAAAAGAATAAATATTTCGAATGTGTGTTCATGATCATAAAATTCAGGTTTGACGCCTGAATTTTTGTTCCTGGAAAACTCAAGAACTGCAGGGTTTAATTCTATTTTCGAAGAAAAATAACAAAACATAAGGGTTGACCGAAATGGACGAAATTTTGGAATATAAAAAAGCTATAAAAAACAAGTTATTCTCAATCCCTAAAATCACAAAATATAATAAAAAGCGGCTATCAAGATGAGATGCTAAAAAAGCCATTGCTTTTTGTTGTGTCGTAAAAATGTAAGCACAAATTAAGCGAATATTTACTGCTTTCTAGAAGGCTGCTTCCTCTGCTTTTATATCTAACGAAAACTTGCACGTAGGCTTCATCAATTTTTTTTCTACATAAAACTCATCAAAAATTAGGGTCAATTCCTCTTATAGAGACTTATTGAAAATCAACGTTTTAAATAACGTTTGGTTCATAATAGTAGTTCTACGTAGTCTTTAAACCATGTTATAGTATTGTTACACCATCATGTTAATGTTTGTTGTTGTTTTTTTTGTTTAAATACCTACCGTAATCGGTTCGCATTCATTTTGTGATGTCATAAATATAATGTATTTATTTCAATGCTCGAACAAACTATTTTGATTTTAACTAAAATAGTGCAAAATTTTAATAAAACTACTTATTTAGGGCATTTTTACAGCTTAAAATATGTAAATATATTAAAAATATTGTAAAATTAAAAAATACTTTTTATCTAATATTGTAATAATACTTAGTCCGCTTCATTTCAGTCCCACTTCACTTGAGTCGCGGGAGCGAGCTCTGTGGTAGCGAGCTTAAACTTTAGCTTCAACTTAATAATCTTTGCTTTGCCACAATCTTTTTTTTTGTTTTTGGTACCAAACACTATTTAAGCGTATGATCTCAAACATTTCTTATCTACTGGTTTTATCGCTTTAATAGCAATTTAAATCAAAATAAACTATCTTTATTCCCCATCCATAAATGCAAATTTAAACACTATCTGCGTACAAAGATTTTCGAATCGTTTAAAATTAATTAGGTAGGTAATTCAGAAATATACTTTAGAAATGAGTTCATCATGGTTGGCCAGCTGAGCTCTGCAGTGAACACAAGAATACGTTCTGCCACCAGGAGGCAAGTAGGCTTGAAAAGTTTTCATTGTTTAATTGATTTGAATTAAATTCAATTAATTCAAATCACAGTTTTAGTAATTTCGAATCAATTAAGAGCTGCAATCTGCAATTTTTTTTTTCAGAAATAAATCGAAAATTTGCGAAGGAAAGACGTTTTTGCACCCAATTTTGATATTGTGGAACTCTTCTTCTTCTTTATAACTTTATCGTGCTGGGACCCGCACAAGTCAGTGCAAGACTCTGCAAGTTCCCTGCATGGGCGATCCTTGCTGGTCAATCGAATATGCAAACGTTTAGATACTAAAATCAATATCAAATTTAATTCGTATTAGCATGCTATCGATACTTTTATTCTTAAAACTAAATAGAATCTTTAATTCTATTTAGTTTTAAATGTTTTATTTATATTGTATTTTTATTTATTGTATTGTATGTGATACAATAAAACAAAACAATAATAAAATAGGAGAATACAATTATTATTTCCGAATAAGCACTGATAAATTACGAAAAATACTGGCGAAAACCATGGCAATAATATACAATAAATTGCTGTTAACATTTAAATTGATTTCATTTATTTTTTGTTGCTAAAACACATAAAGAAAACTTAAACAAATCAATTTTTACGACATTGCACTCATTGAATAGTTTTAAAGTGTTTTGGTTAACGGTACCAGGCTTTCAACTACACTTTAAAGTTTCGGAAGATCGTAGGTAGCTAACGCCGTTTTGATAACTATTTTTCCCGCACTTTACAAATTAATCACAGTGAAAAGGAAGTAAATAAAGTAAAATATAATAGCAAATTTTAAAAATATTAGGTAATCACAACATCACCGCGCGTCGAAATGAAAAACAAATAAAAAAATAATAAAAAAATCATTCATATAAAATCTTAATTAAAATTTTATAATTACTTGTATAAACAAAAAAATCTTTGGTATAAATTAAATATATCTCTCGGGCGTATGTTTAGACAGAAAAGATGTGGACAATGTGGTCTGTGGTGGACGTATTTGAAATCAAGTAAACTAGTACTGGCATGTGCAGTTGCTCACAAAATAAAAAAACGTAGATCATATTATATGATTTTTTATTTGATGAACGAATTACACAAATCAGTTGTAGTTCCTCTATAGTTGAAAGCATACATGAGAAAGTTGGTCCGAAGTGGGGGGGGGGGGTTAAACCCCAAATTAGGGGGGTTAAAATCCCAGAAACGCAAAATACCATATTGTTTTTTTTTCTGGAGTGCATTTTACCCATATCGTTTTTTTGATTTTAAAGAAAAAATAGGCAAAACACGCTAATTTTAGTTAAAAAAGCCTTTTTTATTGTCTTTTTGAGCTTTTTAATGTTCAAAACATTCATTTTGACCCTTTTTTGCTTTATTCTTTGACCATTTTTCATATTTAGCATTTTATTTTAATGCTAATAAAAGCACAAACCAATCCTTTTGGCAATAAATAACTCAAAAGACTGAAAAAGGCATTGCGGTGAAACAATTTTGGTTGATTATTAAAACAAAAAATATGAAAAGTTTTTGCCCTCCACATTTTTTGTGTCTGGACTATACGCCGGGTGAAAATTTTACTCTTTTCGCTACTTTTTTTAGAGCAACAAAAAAAGAATAAATTTTTTCTATGTTGCTTTTTGTTTATATACATAATTCTATGTCAGTTTATGAACAATTAATCCAAAGTCTATGAATCATCCAATAATTTATTTGCAAAAATTTAAGTTATAGGTAGTTAATACATAATTTGTCGCGCTTCTGGCAGGAATTACTCTACCCTTGTGTCTCCCATTAATGATTCGATTTATTTACCATACGGTATATTCAAATTGCGATAAATCTGTTTATGTTGCGAACTAAAAACAAAACAATACATGTGTTAAAACCACTAATCCCGTCAAATCAAATCACGGTCTTTTTTTCCAATTGAATTGAACCGAATTAAATAAACATAAGTTTGGAAATATTAACGTTGTTCCGTGAAACAAGCAAACAAATTAATTAGAGAAAATTTATGGCTTTTCTATTGGCATATACTGTAATTTAATCTAATATTATACTGTGCTGGGCACCAGTGCTGGCATTATAAAAACCACAAATTCAACAAACACATCGTCGGACGGCGCAATACATAGTATGCAATGCATAACACTATTGTTGATTTTTTCAATCACCAAGGACGAAAAATCCCATTGAAGAGTCATTTCACCCTGCAGTTTTCTTTTCTTTGATCGGTCTTGAATAGCGTGTTACAATAATTAATTCACAATCACTACAAACTGAAAAATTATAAAAAAATTAGCGTCAAAACCAAAGCATGAGTTTTAAAAGTCACCAGCCTCTGTTTTGTGTTTTTTTAAATATGGTTCAGAACCCAACCCATGTTATTTTTTAGCAATTTTAGTGGGGTTACTTTTAAAACATTCAATCCTGTTTTTTGAATTTGGTATAGCAATCGATCTCTATAAGTTATTTTTTGTCTTTTTGGAATAAAAATAAAGTAATTGTGTTTTATGCAAATTATTTAATGAAACTTTTGATGTAAAAAAATTAGGTTTTGTGGGTGTTTTTTTAAATTTTAATTGTCAGCTCGGTAAATTTAAACGGATCAAAAAATTAAAACACTTTTTGAAAGCTGAGAACACGGAAAAAATTTCAAATCGGTTTTACCATTAAAAAATGATTAATAATCACTAACCCGATCAATTAAGACTGCAGCTTTAGTTTTTCTAACTGAATTCTGAATAGTTAAATAGTTGTCCAATCATGGGTGGCGCGGGAGCGCCACGGGGCGATTTAGCCCCGTGGCGCCGCGCCAACCATAATTAGAGAACGTGGGTAAATTTTGAAATTTAGAACCTTCTTCTTCTTCTTCTTCTTCTTCTTCTTCTTCTTCTTCTTCTTCTATTATTCCAACGCTCCATTCTTAAAAACCATATCCCTCCATTCGTTACTGATTGATCAAAACTAAACATGGGCTCATTAGAAAGAAGAAGGAATTACGCAACTTTCTTAGGAAGCACTTTTTTCATTTAGGTCCTTGTTATCGATTTATTGATCAAAATAAAAAAATTGAAAAATAGACAAAATAAAAACTCCCAACCGCACAATAACAGCCTTTTGGCAACAATAAGGATTGTACAGAGCAGACAACCAACATTCCCTCATAAAAACCGCACAAAAATAGCAGACCGGTTTTAATTGGTGGCAGAAACGGCGCCAGTTCCCAGCGCCATCTGCTTCAACCGCGCGGAAAACGGCAAAAACAACAGAGTACTTTTTTTAATTCTTGCATTACTGATGACAAAATTAATTCAAAGCTTTATTTATTAAAAAATAATAATAAGCGTCGGTGGCGCGGGAGCGCCACGCGCCGGTAATCATCGGTGGTGCGGGGTGCCAACTGCAATTTAACCCACGGCACCGCGCCAACTATACTTAGACAACGTGAGTAAATTTTGTTATTCATGTTCATCATCTTATTATTATTATTATTATTTTTACTTTAAAAATTATAATTGCAATCATTGGCGCACGGCATCGCGCCAACTATATTTAGAGAACGTAGGTAAACTTTGTCTGGAGCGCATCTGCACCGCACTAACTATAATTAAACAACGTGGGTTAATTTTGTAATTTAAATTCATCTTCTTCTTATTATTATTTTTTATTTTATCTCGGCAACGGAATGATTATAAACATATGTCATTGCGCAGCTAAAACTATAGTTTATTAGGTTATTTCTTTAATTTAATTTTAAAAAAAGTGTAGACTAGTCTAAAAAAAATGCTCTAAGAATAGAGCAGGAAACAGGGGTGATTTTTCCCCGGGCGTATGTTTAGACAGAAAAGATGTAGACTAGTCTAAGATGGACATTATGTGACTATAGGAAATTTGATTTGGTTTGGCCAGCTGCACTAAATAAAAATTTCTACGATATGATAATGATTTGTTTATACATTGATCTAGTACATAGCACTGTTGCATTTTCTTTTAGTTTGATGTAATGTCAATTGAAAAAATCATTCTCACAGCAATCTTTGACAAGCGCGAAATCGCCACTTTTTCAAATTTATAGTTGTTTCTTAACATACAAATATAACCTTCTAATTGAAAAAGTGGCGATTTCGCGCTTTTCAAAGATTGCTGTGAGTATGATTTTTTCAATTGACATTTCATCAAACTAAAAGAAAATGCAACAGTGCTGTGTGACTAGATCAATGTATAAACAAATCATTATCATATCGTAGAAATTTTTATTTAGTGAGCAGCTGGCCAAACCAAATGCAAATTTCCTATAGTCCACATAATGTCCATCTCAGACTAGTCTACATCTTTTCTGTCTAAACATACGCCCGGGGAAAAATCGCCCCTTTTTCCTGCTCTATTCTTAGAGCATTTTTCAAGGCTAGTAAACTATAAAACAATCAGGCGAATTAACCACGTACAATTAAATAGCTTTTATAATTTGCGTGATTTAGCCTTTTGCTACATAAAAAAAAGGCCCTATGGAGCGGTGACAAAAGCAATCCCATATTTTTTAGGAAATAAATTATATAAACGGGGAACGGGACACGAGGGTACTGGACACGAGGGTACTGGACACGAAGGTACTGGGCTTAAAAAAATTGCGTTCACCACAACCTCGCAGCAAAATCGTTTCATTATGCAAGGGAGGACACGAGGGTACTGGACACGAGGGTACTGAACACGAGGGTATTGACGAGCAAAAAATATAACTTTCCCACATAAAGCGGGATAAACCTATTGCATAACAATAGTTTGTCTTACTTAAAAATCATTTACTTTGTTGAACTGACTTATAAAATGTAAGATTATAAGAAAAAATTATTGAGAAGACATAAAACAAAAATAATAATCAATCAATCAATCAATCATTTATTCTAGTAAACAATTAATAAAAACAAAACAAAATGCATTGGATTGCCAAAGCGAACCAAACACGGACGCTATTTAATCACAAACTCGTGGTTTACTAGATAATGGTCCTAAGGCTTATGAATAAATAATTTAATAACATTCAAAGATTTTCGTGTTATTTGTCTACCTTTTTGTGCATTTAAAAAAATAATAACTAGCTTTAAAAATGCTGAAAAGCTATGAGACGACTCGAAAGATAATAAACATTAAGGTTGCTGTTATGCTTTGATTGTGCTGTCAAAACATTTTTGTGGATATTCTTCGTGGTGTGTAGAAAAACGAATTTTTAATAATGCCTTGGGAAAAAAATTATTGCAAAAATAATTGCTAATAATTCTTGTATCAATAACCTTGCAAAAACATTTTAGTAAAATATTTTCCAAAAAACAATTGCTTGCCTTTTTTAAAAACTAAATTATTCGGTATTTTTTAAAAGCACACTATTATTAAAATACTATCAGAAAGTTTAGCTTATTTTTTGGGTTTTGCTTAGGCTTAAGAAAATAAAGTTTACTGTGCAATAATGGGCTTTAAAGACTCCCAAAGATCCGTTGTTGGATTATTTTACTCACGACTCTATACTTAAATGTAATTGCATAAAATATCATACATGAAAAATCCAACAATTGTATGTTTTTGGGTTTCAAAAGCGCATTTTGTTTATCTTGTTTTAAATGGTTAACATGTGCTCAAGTGATTTCCCTAAGCTAGAGTGGACTAAAAAAGCCAAAAATATATTTTTTACAGTTCTACTACTGAAATATATTTTTGCCGAAAGTTATTTTTTCTAAAGACTTTATCAAAAAAAAAATAAATTAATTTAATCAAGAGTCGATGAAAAGAGTCTAAATAAAAAAATGACAGCAAAAACTGTGCAATTCGCTTCGTATTTTCATACGAGTATATATTTTAGAAAAAAACAGTAATTAAATAACTTCTTGGCGTTCTCATTCCACTCATGATTGTTTAATATTAATTCTGTAATTTTTTTGCAAAGGCAGGGTTTTGATTCGAAGCTTCAGAGCTTTGGAGAAAGTTTAAACTTTATTATTGTTTTTATTAAAAGTCCGTTGTATAAATTGTGTGTAAAATGACCTTTAAAAATTTCGTTCAATTAGTATGATGTTTTTTAAACAATACACGAAGTTTTTTTATTATTAAATTGCATTATATTAAAGCAAGCAAAATGTTATTCATAATTAAAAACGAACCGACTTATGATTAAAATTTAGTTCAGCTCATTCAGCTTAAAAAATTTACATATTTGTGGCAAACGTATTTTTTCTTTGCTCAGTAGCCTCGTGTCCAGTAGCCTCGTGTCCAGTACCCTCGTGTCCAGTACCCTCGTGTCCAGTACCCTCGTTTCCAGTACCCTCGTGTCCAGTACCCTCGTGTCCTAGAATCATATAATAAAAGCATTAGCTAAGATAAAAGCACCAATTAAAGCCATTTTATGTTTTGATTTTAAAAACTTCCGCGTCTCTTTAACAAAAATTTTCAAACAAAAATGTGTAATCTTTAGTCAGTCATCCCTGTTTGTTACTATAAATTAATTGTCAACATTTTTAAATAAAATGCTAAATTTTATGACCCAAACTTTGCTATCAACTTCAATTAAAATAATTGACTTAAATTATATATATTTGATACCACGCAGCGATTGAACACGTTAAAATGTCAACCGTAGTTTTTGCCGAAACCCCAGACCTACCCTTGCCTGTATATCGATCAATATACATAATAATATTGATAATTGAAAAGAAAACAGGTGAAAGTTAACAGCAGTTGCCACGGAAGAGGCTGTTTTTATGAAATCCAAGTCCTATTTAACGCTGAATGTCGGTTAATTTCATCTAAAACTTATCAAAAATTTCCAAACGAATGCATTGACGCAATCGTACTTAATAGGAAGTTTTTCTATCAAAATAAATAAAAAACTTTTATGTCTAACAAAATAATGATACTTCTAAAATAGATGGATTAGTAAAGCACATGGAAATTTTTCACCAGAATTTTTACAAGGTGGTATTTCGCCAAAATAGCTTATTATTATAAAACTTTGTTATTAGCTCAAAATTATAGTTAATAGGTATACATGTTTTGCAATAATTGATTAAATTCAGTATTAGGCTCATACTTAAAAATACTTTAAAACGTATAAATGTGATATCAAATCGTCCAAGCTATCTGCGGAAGGTTTGTGGAAAGTAATCTTAACATTAAATAAAGAAAATACTACCATACCCATACAGATCAATATTAGCAGAAAAAACTGTAAAGCTTTGCTGATTAACGGTTCCAGGGCTTATTATTATGCAGGAAGTAGAGAGAGGAAGTGAAAAACATTTAAAATATAATCCTTCAGCCAAGCTAACGAGTAAATACTGTGCAGCTAAAGAATAATGTAATGCTAAAGCAAAACCATACACAACTGGCCCTTTTTTACTTAAAAATCTACCAACCATTCTCGAACACGTTGAAACTGTACATATAGTTAACACACCCTACCGTTTCGACCAAGCGCTACTTGCTCATGTTTGATAAAACCTGCTGAAGTTTGCCACGACAAATCTATTACTGCATTTCGTGTTTTTGGCCAAAAAGTCCGAGATTTTTGTGTGAAAAAGGCAATGCCTTTGAGTACATAATTTGTAATATAAATTTTTATACTTATTGAGAAATTTTTAAAGTACAGAATCATCGAAAAAAAAAACCCACCATTTTTAAAAGTCATATTTTACACAAAAAATTTGTGGGCTATTAAGGGCAAGGGTAAGGTTTTTTGTTCATTGCTTAATCCTTAGAGAAAAAAACAAACTAGAATTTAACTAACTATCTATATTTATATCTACCTATATTTACATTTACATCTATTTTTATCTATATTCAACTTATAATTTAACAGCTTAAGAACAAAAAAAAACCATCATTGCTTAATCCTTCGAAAAAATAAAGTTTTAAGCGTCAAAACGGTTATATTTAAACGAACTAAGCTGGGTTAAGTTAAGCTATTAGATTTTAGAGGAAAAAGTATAAACGCAGCTTAGCAAGCAATTTAAAAACGAATTGCAAAAAATTTCATTAGAACACTATTAAAAATAGCTACGGATTGTGTATTTGCTTTCAAAAACGTAATTACGTTTTCCATAATAATTTTCGTAGCTATGTACTTATATAGTTTTGTAGGCTAAATTAAATTATAATAATATTGAATCAAAATTGGCATAAATTTTATAAAAACGTTGACCACTCTGATTTGGTTTTTAAGTAACATAACATAATACGGAGTAAAAAGACTATTTTGTTATTCAAACAAGATTTGGCTATATTACTAAAAACATTTTAATATAAAAACCATCTTATTTTTAAAATTGTGAAAAATTACTCTAATAATTCTTAGTTTAATTTTTGATGCATAGGTAATGTACCTCAGTATGTCTTAATAACCATTAAACAATTACGTTTATATTCGTGGTGTTGCCGGAGATACGAGCTACGGAGCACGCTACAAAGCTTTAAAACTTTGCTTTAATTTTCTAATAATTTTTTAAATAATTAAAGAGTAATGCCTTATTCGATTTAAAAAAAAAATTTATAAAGTTCTAAAAATTTTTTCAAAACTGATTAAAAACCTTAAAAATCTCAGTAGCGAAATTCCTTCTCTTATATAAATATGAACGCCACGATATTATTAAAAGAATTTACATTACCAAAACTTATTACTAACAACAGCATTCGTACTGCGCTCCAGATACTTTCATAAAAAAATTGCTGCTACAAATAAAAATCACAGTAACCGAATTAATAATGCGCCAACCAGCTGATTTGAGTGTTAAAAATTTTAAACTGAGGTAATTAATACTTTGGATGGATACATAGAGTAATTCAAATCGGCATTCTTTAAAACTCACTTAATTACATGGACTACTTTAAGTATAGAAAACCTACAGTTTAAATCCTTTATTTTTCAAGTACAATTAAAATAAAATAGTTTTTTTGATAAATCTTAAGAAAAACACGTAAACTTAAAAATTTTGTCATGAAATTTAATAGCAACCTGAATCGTGGTGGAGTGTAGACCTTAGTTTCCCTAAGCAGCCTAAGCAAAACCTTAAAATCAAACTTATCAAACTTAAATTTAGCTTGATTTTGAGGTTTTGTTTAGGTTGCTTAAGGAAACTAGGGTCTAAAGTCCACGATTAGGTTATTTATAAGTACTCTCACGATAATTTACATGAAAAATAAGGGATTTAAACTGTTAGTTTACCTATACTTAAAGTAGTCCATGTAATTGAGTGGGTTATACTTGAAGAATGCCCTCAAATCATCTAAAACCTTTTTAACCGAAAGTAAGCAATGTCCAATATACGAAGCCAATAAATAATAAAATTTTGATGTTTTTTTTAATTCTTTCCCCAAAAACATAAAACAAATTTATTGCAAAAATTCGTAAAAAATTTTTTGTTGAAAAGACTATAAAAATAGATAAAGAGAAATTTCTTTGAAAATATATAGAACACTTATTTAAAAAATAACCAATAAGCGGATTTTCCTTCCATATTTTTACCAGGTCATCAGTATTCATGTTTTTATAATTTTAGCCGATTTTTTGCTGAAAGATTTACTTATTGAAACTTTCCAAGTTTATTTGTATAAATTTTTTAAGTTTTTAAACTTTAAAATATCATTAAAACATTTTGAATTGTAATATTAAAACACGGGAGTATTACTCAGTCAAAACCATAGGTGGCTAGCCTCCCGGATTTGGGGGTATACCCGACCTTCGAAATTTGAGAAGGGGGGGTGTCCCAAAAATTTTTTTTATGGTATACCTCAAATACCCCATTTTTAGCGTTTTTAGTACGGGGACCCCCCAAATTTTAGGGTGGTGTCCGGGGTGCCTCCAAATTTTAGGAGGGGGGGGGGGGTGTCGGCTATAATCGGATTTTTTTTGAGGGGGGGTATAACCCCCAACCCCCACCCCTTCTGCCCACCTATGCTCAAAATTCTCAATTTTCACATAAACAAAATTTGCCTAATTAAATAAAATTGGTATCATAGCTTAAATTTGTCGCTAAATCATAGTTCCTTTGAGATATACCAAAATTTTTAAATCCTAATTTGAAAAATAACAATTTTTGTACTTTTCTTTAGACCTCAAATATGTAGAGTAACTGACTTAAATTCAGTCAACCTTAATTCTTGGCCACCGGCTGTTATTTTTTCCACGCAAAATTATCGAATAACTGCGTATAGATAAATTGATCGTCATATTATCTTTTTAGCCATACGGCATTTTTTTATTTTATAACTTTTGTTTTCGCGCTAAAAAAGTTTTGAACAGTTTGTTTTTTATGATGTCCTTTTTATATCCTTAGCAAAATGTTAAGGATAAAAAATCAAGATTTTGGAAATTTCAAGCTTTGGGTACCAATAGTCGGTTTTTTCCTATAATTCGCAAACTAAAATTCAGCCTAAACAAAGAAGTGTCGTAAGTATATAAAATTGTATTTGGCATTTGGAATAAATGATTTTGTCGGAGATTTTATATTTTAAAATGCAGTACCAAATCGTATTTTAGTTTAAATTTTTAGTTGAATTGATGTCTGAAATATAAGCTATTTAGGTAGACAGAGTCAGAAAGAGTATAAAATTATTTAGTAATTATGCTATCCAATTTTTGACCTGGGATAATGAATTTTTGTCATGTAAAATCAACAATTCTGTAGTTTAAAATTGTTTTTTTTGTTCGCCAATATAATTATTTTCTATATGGTTTTTTATCTAAGAAAATTCTTAGCAACTGTCTTGAGCGCCTTGGCTTACTCGGCCGAATCCGTCCTATATTTATGCTCCTATGTTTCTGGCTCCTTTTTTTTATTCTGGAGAGTCCTGGCGCATTTATCGAAGTAAACTCAGCTGAAGTCATTTAACCACCGCGTAAAATCTATCTAACCCCTTACCTAACTTATTGAATTGATGTTATGTTTTATTATAATTCAAGAAGAAAATTTGCCATAGCTTAAGCATAGAAAATATAATATTGTGATAAAATATTTGGGAAGAAAAACATTTCCTGAAATGCAGTTAGTTGTCATTTCGTCCGGTGCTATGTTTGCATTTCCTGTGAACGCCCCAACTCAGGCCCTCCAGTCAGCTGATTTCCTCTGTTCTCCACACTGGCGGCGCATAAACACGCGTGTAGCGCTAACGTGTGCGGGAGTGTCTGGGAGCTTTCAGAAACGTTCAGACCTCGCCCGCTCTGCATCTCTCTCTCTCTCTCCTTGTTGTAATAATCAGTTGTGGAAATGCGGTTTTTTCGACGAAGACAATTTTCGCGTAACTCTCCCGCGCTTGCACGTCGAGCTGGGTTTCTTTTTGAATTTTAAAATTCGCTCCAATCTTAAAAAAAATCACACAGTGCTCGCAACCGATGGTTTTTTTAATTATTCCTTTAGTTAGTGTCAGGATTTTTTCCTTAATATCACCACGAAAAAATTAAATATCATATACTTGAATCGATATATTATGCATTATTTTACTAAAGAAAACATAAAATATAACTAACTCTATGGTAAAGAATATGGTGTGTGTAAACCATACATGGGCAAGTTGGTCCGGAGTAGGGGGGGGGTTAAACCCCAAATTAGGGGGGCTAAAATCCGAGAAACGCAAAATACCCATATCGTTTTTTTCTGGAGTGCATTTTACCCATATCGTTTTTCGATTATGAAGGAAAAATCGGTAAAAACGCGAATTTTAGGTCAAAAAGCCCTTTTTATTGCATTTTTGAGCTTTTTATTGCTTAAAACATTCATTTTGACCTCAAAACTTAAGTTTGGAGGCAGTTAGAATTAGAAGTCATTTTAAAGACATTTTTTTTCTTCATTTTTCCAAAATTGGGAGGTTAACTTTTTCTCCCCCCCACTTCTGAGTGGGGGGGTTAAACCCCCCTTCTCAGAATTTAGGGGGGTTAACTCCCCAACCCCCCCCGTGCCCATGTATGGTGTAAACTATGTGGTACTGTCGTTTCAACCAAAAGAAGACGTGGGTTTGTTTCTGATATTCCTTTAGTTCCGACTTTGAGGCATCGGGAATGAAAGTCGATTGAGTGCTGAGTGAAGCAAAGCGGAAGAAAAAAACTTAAATCACCAGTCTAAATCGTTAAGTTTAACCCTATATAGCCAAATCGAAATTTGCCTCAATTTCCCGAGACTTTATTTAAGCATATGTTTCTTTTAAGAAATCCATGAATCGCAAACTCATACATAATTTTTTATTTTTAAGGACGATTTTGATCAACGGAAGGAAGTTTTAACAATGCCATTTTGGCAAAAATTGGTATTTATAATAGAATTTTTATGCCGTCAATCAACTTTGATATTTTTGTCCGTTTTAATCTGTTTTGAAC
>JASAMX010030966.1:0-45694 GCA_030248175.1 Microlaimidae sp. YZB2_3 | reverse complement strand
AAATAAAAGCATATTTCTGTGGTATTATAATTAATGTGAAAATCTGGTTTCTAAATATATTTTATGATGAATGCCACTTAGTCCGAGGTATGTACCTTTATTTTTAAGGAATTTTAATTTTTAAAATGTTTTGATTCTTGTAAAACGAACTTAACAAAACAAATCAAGTTGTTTTAATTTCAGATAACGGTTTGGTGCTCTACTATTTTGTTTGTATATGCTGTGAACGGTCGGAAGACTGAGACAGTATGCATGTTTTGCTTTGTTTCGACAAAATAAATCACAGTTCACGGAAAATGGTTTGCGCTGTAAAAACAATGCGCTGTTGATAGTGCTATAAAATCACCAATCTAAAGATTTATTAGAATCAACAGTCTGTAGATTTATTGGAATTAACAATCGGAATAGAATTATTTTTATTATTCATTATTGACGTAATATTACAACTAGTAACAGCTATTTCGTTGACATAGTCAGAAAGGCTTCCATACTTGGGTTGTATGTTTTATACCCGACAAGAATTCTTCACTTCGGAAACTTGGCCAAAAATCTTTCTCGGTGTTACGGACACTAAAGTAGTCTAGTTTATATCGGAGTGACAGTGATAAGTAACAATTTAACACTGTTAATGCACGGGAAAACGTTGTCACTTGTCTTGTCACTCCTGTGTGAACTAAGCTTAAGACTTTATTTTTAAAAAAGAAATCTTAAGAATCCGTTTTTTTTTACCCTAACATTAGGACCTCTGTTACCATTTCAGGGGCGAAGAAAAGCCCCTGAAATATTTTCATAAATGCTATTTGTTATGTTGATGTGACTTATTTTGTCGAAGCCACGGCAAATTTGAAAGAAATTGAAAATTATAACGCTTCCAGGATTTTAATTTTGCCTTAGAAATGTACTCTATTCCTGTGTCTACATTATTTTTCCTATAGGTAAACAACGTGTGTGGTGCAGTTGTGTACTATTAAAAACTGGGTGTTATGTAACAACCTATCAAAACAAATTCATTAATCATAATTTAGAATCATCAATTTTTTAATAAGCGTTTTTTTTATTAATAACAGTAAACGTAAACATTTTAATTCGTCATCATATACCCCACTACTCCATTTTTTATTTGCTGAACAACTGCACCAGACACGTTGGGTTTTTTCATAGTAATTATGCCTTTTAAGGCTGGTTCATACTCAGACGTAACGTCCTTTGGACAAAGCCCAAAAGGCGTTTTTACATACGTTCAAACGATGTATTTATCCTTTGGACTTTGTTCAAAGGACGTTTTTACATAAGAATGAACCAGCCTTTAGCGTAACACTTTCGTCTAGAAATTTTTTTAAAACCATAAAACGTTAATATCAGGTTTGCAGGTGGATTTTATTATAATCCTTTTTTTATTATACATTTTTTTATTACAAGCCTTTTTACAGTTTCTAATTACATCACTAGGTAACGCACAAAATTATAACATTGTATGAATTTTTCTGTTATCGGAAAAATGTGTTTAATTTTGCGAAAAGAAAAGAACGTTAACTTTAAACCAAAGAATAAGACACTGAATTTAAAGTTTTAATCGTTCTAAAAAAGTATTATGAATACAATTTTTTATGTTTGTTGCGTTCTAGCTCTAGCAGTGCCTCCCGCACGATTTAAAATCGTGGCACTATAAAACTAAAAGGCTCGTTAATAATCTAAAATTGTTGGTTAAATTTTATGGGCATATTATTGTACATACTTGTGGTTGTATACTTCTTAATCAGTCGTATTCACGGAAATTTGGCGTGGTGACGTCTGACGTGACACTCAACGTGAACGGGGCTAAAGAAAATATACCGCCATGGTTTCGTTTGGTATCGCCACGCCAAAATTTTGTTACGGCTGATTGTTTCATTGCTTTACGCTTTACTTGTGGTAGCTTTAAACTCTAGTGTTTCCCATTTGTCTGTCGACCTGATCTAAATCAAAATGTATTTTATATTTTATTGTTCTTCCTTGACGAAAAAACCGACCCAATGGGGTTTTTATTGTATTGGTTTGTAAAATTATAACGTCTCATGGTAATATAGTAAACATAAACGACATCTTTTAATTGTACTGTCGTAGTTCTGCATAAAAATTTTTCATACAACAAAAAACTTAAGAACCATTTTGCTTTTTAAAGAAAGTTTGCTTGGTTTCTGCCGCTATTTTAAAGATTTTGGATTTATAATTTGTCAAAATTTTTAAATAAATTTTATCCCGAAAAATTTCATAGAAGAACAATCCACCATTTCTTTGACAATCAAATTAAGAAGCTTTGTTCCTTTTGGTTTTTCAATTTTTTTTCAGTAAAAATCAATTCTTTTTTTTTTGAAACTTTAAATTCTTAGTTTTTTTTATAGCTAAATACAATGCTCTTCTTGGGTCGTTTTATCTGCGAAATGCTCTATTTGGTTCTATAGAATGTGTTTTAAAAAATAATTAGCATTTTAGTTTTAGCACTAAATGAATTTGCAAAATAAAATTTATATGTTGCAGTAAAACTAATGGCAGCAATAATTACATTTTAATGGAATAATTCCAATTACTAATACTTGAGAATAAAATCAACTTTACACTGTATTTGCATACATCATCGATGATTCACATTAGCAGTTGGTGGCAGCGAAAGTAGATGATATTCCACTTAGGTTTTTTTTTGGTTATAAGAGCAGTCATGTTGATAATCGTGCAACCTCCTTAGCGTACTACCGAACTTCATCGTGTTTGTGCAGACAAAACTCTTTTTACGCGCGAAATATCATAGTGTGACGATCCATAACATAACTGCACCTGCACGTAAGTACAAAAGTGTTTTTAAAAATAATCGCAGATAAAAATTACATGCAATTCTTTTTTCCCCTGAATTTAAAACCTTATTCTTTCAGCCCGCTGTGGTAAGATTGCAAACTATCATTAGAAATTTTTTTATCTGGAAGTCCTATTCTCGCAAGTAGTGGTGAATTATTACGAGAAAGGGTAAAGGACGTTCAACGTCGAAATAAGCAATTCAAAACGAGAAAACAATACAGAAAACACAAATTTAATGTATTCAAGATTAACATAAAATTATGGCACTGTAAATTCGCCTTACGCGGGGAATTTCATGTTTTACAACAAGGCTACATATTAAGCTTGATGTCCTTATTTATTTGAAAGTACCACCGTCATTGTTTTTCATAGCTGAAGCCCCAGCCAGTGATTGTTGAAAGAAAAAAATGCCAGTTTTGAGTTTTTATATACTTCACTGTACCCGAAGAACCAATTTTGGGCTCAAGGATCTACGAAACGCAAGATTAATGTTTGATGTTAACCTACTCTTATTGTTAAAGAATATCAAGTTTATCTGGAAGCCTATTTCCGACAGAAAAAAAGATAACAAAAGTCCAGTATCAACAGTTAGCGATTAGGATTTTGTACGATTTGGATAGTGGCGTACCCAGGATTTCGGAAAGAGGGGGGTCGGCAGGATTTCGGAAAGAGGGGGGGGGGGGGTTCGCACTCCATACAAATTTTTCAAAATGGGGTTGTACTCCAAATTTTCAAAATACTGTAAAAAAGACTTTAAAAAAGGGTAAAATTTTTTGCACTTTGCACTAAGTGATTCTTTTTTGCTGTTATCTGCATTGTTTTTTTAAGTTAAACTTGAAAAATTTAAGGTTTATTAAGGTACAACATTCAAAATCGTGCGACAACACGAAAAATATTTTCAAAAATTGTTTTTGAAATTTATTGAAAACATCACTTAAAGGTTGTAGCAAAGCGTGCGAAAAATTTTTAAATTTTTTTTTCTTAAGACCCCGAAATTTTTACCTTCGCCAGTCCAAAAGCGGGAGGGGGGAGGTTACAACTCCTATAACCCCCCCTGGTTACGCCCTTGGATTTGGAGAGTAACTATTGTAGCTACATGCTCGGTTTCAAACTTAGTCACCCATGCAAATATCTCCTATTTTAATAAAATTTCATTTTTAATTAGGTGCAAAATGGATTCAGAAGACCTGACAGATCTTTACGAACGATGGATTTTCGCTGTAAATACTGTGGAGAAATTGCACCTACTTAATGATCTTAATCGGAAATTTGGGTCCTTCCTGTCCAAAGTGCCTAACGTATGCTTACAGTTATATTTGGCATCATAGGTGGGCAGCCTCTCGGATTTTGGGGGGTCAAATTTTAGGGGGGGGGGGGGTGTCTGCAAGACCCAAATTTTGAGGGGGGGGGGGTGTACCCAATATTTCCGCGCTGCCTTAAAATGAGCTTAAAACGCGTAAAAAACGTAAAACAAGCTTATAAATGCTTTAAAACTGTGTAAAATTAAAATAAAACCTTATTGCAACTTATAAATTTTATTTTTTAATTCTTTTAATAATAATGTGTCTATTTATTCTTAGAATTAGATTAGAAATCATCGTTTTTTTTAATAATTACGTAATAATAGAATAGTAATTATATTGTCTTGATTATAAAGTCAAGTATCACAAACTTTTTAATCTATAATCTTATATTTTAATTAAAAAAGTTATATAGGTACAAACATTGGCGTAGCCAAAGCCAGGGGGGTCAAGACCTCCCTTTTGGGTCGGCAAAGGGAAAAAATTGGAGTTCAACCCCCCTTTTAGGTTGCCAAGGAAAAATTTGGGGGGTCTAGATCTAGAACAGTGGCGTTGGCGTGCCCAGAATTTCAGTTGGGGGGAGGGACGGTCTGGGGGGGTAAATACTAATCCTGAAGGGGGGTCTGGGGGCGGCAGCCCCCCAGTAATGGGGGGTCTGGGGGGCCAGAGCCCCCAGCGGGGTCAAGGGGCAGAGCCCCTTGTCAGGGGGGTCCGGGAGGGCAGAATGCCCCCCGAGGTAGAAAATTTTTAATTTAAGGCGCTAAAATACACTAGAAATTTTAATTCCAGATGATGTTTATTACAAAATTTAAGGTTTTTTATCCTTTTACATTTAAAACAGGTGTTTAAAACGTTAGGTAATAAAAGGTTAATAATGTTTAATTAATGTTTTTTGAATAATAAAAGAAAAAATGAAGTATATGACATAAACAAGGTAATAAACACTCCGCGCGAAGCGCGGAAAATTTTTTTAGCCCTTTTATAACGCTTAAAAATTTTTCTCTGGGAGGCGAATTCGGGGGGGGGTTTCCCCGGGTACCCCAAATTTAAGGGGGGGGGGTGTCAGCAAAATCCGAAATTTTGGGGGGGTATAAGCGTATAACCCCCCCAACTCCCCCCTGCCCACCTATGTTTGGCATCATAGATAGGCAAGCTTCCGGATTTTTGGCGTAGAGGGGGTATACTCGACCCCCAAAAATTGGGGAGGGGTGTCCCAAAGATTTATTTTGGGGTATACCTCAACAAATGACCTTTTTTTAGCGTTTTTAGTACTGAGACCCCCCCCCCAAAAAAAAAAAATTTAGAGGGGGGTGTCCTGTGTATCCCCAAATTTTAAGGGGGTGTCGGCAGTATTCGGGATTTTTTTGGAAGTATAACCCTCCACACCCCTCCCCCAACTGCCCACCTATGTTTGGCATGCTTCTATGGATAACTATTAAATTTAAAAAATAGGGAGCGCGAAACGACATGCCCGAGACACGACGGTTCCGGGAGGCGAAAGGTACGACACGACGGTCCTAGGAATGAGAGAGCGGTACAAAACGACGGTTCTGAAAGAATGCGTTTGCAGTGCTACTGTTGCAACGTTGAGGAAAACAATATTTTTACCGCATTACGTGCAAGCTAATTAAATTAGACCAAATAAAATGGACAAATGATTTTAAAAATTTACCATCTTGATTTAAAGCTAATTTGAAATACATTTTTATTCATTTTTGTGTACTTTTTAAGATTGAATTTTTGTTCCAATTTGAAATTTCCAAAATCGATTTATCCTCTTTAAACAAGCTAAAACGTTTTGCATTAAACGAGTAACTTTTTTAATTAATGTTTTAATGCAATAAAAGACTGCTAACATTTAACAGGATAAGTTATTATGCCGTAAATGCTATGAATTTACTTATTTTTTTAAGATAATTATATAATTTTACTTACAGTTAACCAATCGTTCAGTAAAAATTATTACCAGTAAAAACGCTAAGTTGCGGCGTGGTAAAGAAAAATGGTAATAGGTACAAAAGAGAACTGTTGTACTTTGGCACAGTCCAGAAATATACCGCAGAATAATATTTTTTACATTATTGTTTAATTTACAAATTAATTTTTTGTTGAGTTTTTGGTCGATTACGAAGATAAAAAATGCAATAAAAAATGGTTACGTTTTATAACTTATTTGTCATTCAAAATAGAAAAAACACTCGATATAAAAGATAGCGTTTCTTAAATTTTGATATATATTTAAAAAAAGTGTTTTAGCACAAAAAAAACTCAAGAAAAGCAAAAAAAAGTGATTTCGTATTTTTTCCTTCACAATTGAATAACGAACGTAAGACTCATTCCGGAAAAAACAATAATGGTAACAAAATATGCCTTTCTGTGATTCCATCGCAAGAGTTTTAACAGTCCGGACCCACTTGCCTATGTATCAATTTGACCACCTCCCCACCCTGTATCAATTTAAATCCGGGGTTGGTTTCAAATTAAACTCTCCCCACTCCGTACCAATTTGTTCATTTATGCTTAAAATTATACTTGTTTGTTTCTTGTACGTTCATTTGTAAATTTATAATTTTTGTGCGATGTGTTTTAGTCGAAAAAGTACTTCCACGATGAATTTTGCCAACTGATAAAGAATTCCGCGCAGTACAAAGTAGAGTTTTCAGCGGAAAAAGCAGGCGCATTGTTGGGTCGAATTGAAAGTCTTATTTTATTGCTTATAAAGCAAGCTTGGAGGTGCAATGAATTTTCTGTGATACATGTAAGTTTATTCAAATTATTTTATATTCACAGTCGTCTACAGACCTAGGTTTTCACCCCAATTTTGTTATTTTATACATTGTTTAACAGTGTTTTTTCCAGATTTTGATTTTTTGTGGGGTGATTCTTTTTTGTTAAACTGTTTTTTCTTCTTCAGAAATGGTCGTCTTTCTACCAGTTTCAACTGTCTTCGTGTCTAGCGGGAATTGAAACAATTTTGGAGCTTACGGGTTTTCGAGATTACGGTCGCAGTGATCAATTAGATTTAGTTCAATTGCCTGAATATCCCAAATTGTTAGAAGTGAGCATGGATTGTCATTTATGCATGGTGGAGTGCGAAATAATGCAAAACATCTGGAATTTATTGGAAGTAATGTTTTGCAAAGATATGACAATATTTTTATTCTTATATTCGATTGATCTTCTTAGAGAAGTATCACTAAGTAGGTTAATTTTTTCGTAAAAGTTATTGCAGCAGTAGGCCCGCTACCAATATCGTCTCCGTCAAAAAACGGAAAGGATGCAGAGCTCTGTCGTAATGAATTAAAAAATAAACGAAATCATTAAAAATTATTCCTTGTAATAGTCAGAAACTCGTTTGCATTGTTTTCCGAAGTAAACTAAAATGCAGACCTGTGCAATGCCACCCTAACAGAATTTTTAACTGGTGGGAGCATTGATTTTCAAAATAGGGAGTGGTTGGGATTTTTTTAACAGAAATGTGGTAAAAAGGCAAAAAAGTACCTATAATTACGTAAAGATAGATAAAAAATCGCAAAAAGTTAGCAAAAAATAAAATGGTCAAAATGGCGAATATTTTTAGTATTTTTTGTGTTTCCAAATAAAAGAGAAGGATGGGGCTTCAAAACGGAGATTAACCCACCCACCCACCCCTCCCCGAACCACAAGTAGAAAGCCAGGGAGGAATCGACCCCCTCCCTAGGACCCCCTTTCTAGATTTTAAAATGTCATATACCATAGGTAAAGACCCCTTAGCTTGGGTGCCCGTTTTCATTTAAGCGGATCATGTATCAATATGATTTGTTTTGGTTTTATAATTTTTTTAAAAGATTAAGATGTAAAATTTGTATTTTTATGATTTAGGATATTCCCAATTTCTCTTGGAGCACTGTGGTTAATAATCGCATTAATTTCACCGGGACAGCAAGCGATTCGGCCAATCAGATTCGTGAGACGATTTGTGGTGCTTCAAAATTAACCAATGTTTGGCGACCGGATTCGTGCAATAGTCGAGTACTTTTCGGTCTTGACGATGAATCAATGAAACAGCAGGGGATTTCAGCAGGTCCGGTGTCAAAATCAGTCATCGTAATTCTTATTAAATTATAAATAAAATCCCGAAATTTTGTAAATTCTGAAGTTTTTTTGATACCCATACCAATGCAATACATTGTAAGAGTAAGATCACAGTTTTTTTGCTGCATTTTTATTTACTAATTTCTACATTTTTGCAATTTTCTGTGGCGGATAATGATAGAATAGTTCTGAATAAGGGTTTATTAGTGTATGAAGAGCGTACAATGAAAACTAGCGCCAATCATTATGTAGGAGGAAAATTGACAGACAGTGAGCGACTAATACATATTTTTTTACGATTTCAAATATTATATTAGTTTATACCCGGTGGCAGGCATGGCTATTTCTAAAGATACATCAAATGTTGACTGACAATTGACTCTACTACGTAAATAAGAGGAAAAACGTGATTTCGAGGAGCTGATGAAGAACTTTTCTATTGTGGACTATCCGGAGTTGTCTCCCTGCCTCAAGAATTCCGCACCGGCCCAGACGGCCCTCTCCACTGAACGCAACTATATAAGGTGATTATGATGCTAAAACGGTATCAAAGAGAGTTTATTGTGCCTGTCTATTTATCGCAGTTAATTATTATATTTATTTTTAAAAAACAGCAATAATAATTTTTATATTCATAGGTTGGTTGTAAGCCCGGGTTTATTGTTCTTCGGCCAGCCGCCAAATTTTAGAATTACTTGTATACCAAGTAATCTAATTCGAAGATCCATTGCCAAAATTTTACCATTTTGAGAAGGACAATACCCAGTACCCCTGTTTTAGCGACGTTTTTAAGAAAAAAAGAGGTAGTGATGGTTGGGTTTATTTACACATAATGAGTGTTTTATTTTGAGATAACGGTTTTGGAATTATCGAATTGACTCCTACCGTTCAAAGGCAAATTTTGATGAATTTTATTACATAATTATTTAAAAACCAATTTCAAAATACTCCTGTACCAAAAATTTTTTTTCGAAAGGTAATATGTGATATCTTTATTTTCTCAAAATTATTTTTGTTTGTGATTACTATTTTTGGTCAAAACAAATTATGTTTTATTAAAAAAATTGTTTAAAAATTGCAATAAAAAGGTATTTTTTTTACCTAAATGAAGTGTTTTTTCAATAACAAAGGCTTTTTGTTTTTGTTTTCCACCTTTTTTTCTTACGAATCGAAACACAATATGGGTAAAATTCACTTCAAAAACGATAGTAAAATGCGTTTCTCGGATCTTTCCCCCCCCCCAAATCCTAGTTCAACCCCGCCTTTTACTCCGAACCAAATTGTCTATGTAGGGTCCGTATAAAATCCCCATGGCCAAAATCCCCATAAACGTTACAAAATCCCCATAAGGTGGTGTAAATTCCCCATGAAACAGTGGAAATTCCCCATAAAGTGGTGTAAATTCCCCATAAATATAATGCGTTTGCAATATTTCCTTAAAATTTTAAAACTTGGAAAATACAACAAAACTTTATCATGATAAAGTTAGCTTGATTTTAGGGCTTTGCTTAGGCTTAGGAAAAAATTAAAACATTTTTAATGCTTTTATAATTAAAACTTAGTTTTTTTTAACAGATTTTAGTTTGCAAACGCATTTCTGATTGTTATGGGGAATTTGCACTATTTTATGGGGAATTTGCACTACTTTATGGGGAATTTGGCCTTGGGGATTTTACACTACTTTTATGGGGATTTTGTACGTCACCGTCTATGTATGGTTTAACCCACAAAAAATGGCAAAATGCTCCCCTTCCCTTATTTTTGGGAACCCTTGACTAACATGACTAGATTTTTGACGGAATCCAAAGCACTTTTGAAAAAACTTTTCCAAAATGCCCCGCCCACCCCCAGAATTCAGGAGGTCACACATCTATACGAAAGATACCTATATTTAATAGAACGACATATTATATTTTTTTTTATTCTGGGAATTTTTTTAATCAAGAAGCTGCCAACCTACAAAGCAAAATTCAAAAATTTTTATACCGCCGTTAATGTACGTAACGTTAATTGTTAGTCTATCTGGTTTCCGCATATCGATATCATTTTATATAATTTCGTTCGATTTCAGCAGTGTAAACTCCCTGGAAAACGGTTCCTTCGTTCCGACCCTCTATCGGGTAGCGGCTGACGTGCACGGACGTAGAGACAGCGGAAACAGCCATATTTCTAATGATTCAATGTCTGGAATGTTAAAAAGAGCTTACAGAACTTAGAGAAAATATAAATAGGTAAAAGTCATACACTTATGCCCGTAGTTGCAAGAAAAATTAAAGCTAGGCCAAAATCACACAGAGACTTTATGTGAGACAAAATCAACACGCGGTTAGTAATTATTATTTATACCTGAAAATTTAGTTTTAATTATCAGCTATAAAACATTTTCTAAAAAAATATTTATAATATAAGTTTAGTTTTTAGACTAGATTTACGCTAGGATACTTCTCTATATCGACACAGTAAATGAAACCACTAGCGTATAACCAAGCATTTACAATTCTGAGGGGTGATTTACATCGGGGTGATAAATGCCAAAGCGTTCCGCATGCGTTTCCACCTGCATGTTTCCAAGCATGCGTTTACGCTGTCACTAGTCACTGCAGTGTGAACCATAGGTGGGATGGGGGTTATATCCCCCTCCAAAATCCCGATTATAGCCGGCACCGTCCCTAAAATTTGGGGGGTCCCCAGACCTGTGCACTGCCCCCCCCCCCGGGATTTTATTTGGGGGGCGATTCCAAAACGGGGGGCGCACGGGGGGCAAGTTTTTTGAATATTGAAACGGGGGGTGGCAATAAAACGGGGGGCAAGCAGAGGGAAAGAAAAAAAAAGAGAAAAAAGAAGGGAAAAAAGGGACAAAAAAAGCGAAAATAAGGTAAAAATAGGTCTAAAATGGCTTAAAATACATTAAAATAGGCTAAAAACTGCAAAAAATTTGCGATAATGGCGTCATCATGGGTCAAAAATGGAGTCATAATTTTAGGATACTTTTTCATTTTTTGGCGGGGGGGCAATAAAACGGGGAGGGGGCAAATCCTCCAATAAAACGGGGGGCATTTCCAGACCGTGCACAGGTCTGGGTCTCACGTTCCAGTACTAAAAACGCTAAAAATAGGTATTTAAAGTATACCCCAAAAAAATTTTGGGAAACACCCCCTCCTCCCAAATTTCGGTAGGTGTAACCCCCCCTCCAAATCCGGGAGGCTACCCACCTATGTATGAACGTTTGTCACTGGTCACTTCACTCCGTTACTCTTGCCCAAGAGCTAACATCAAGCTGAAAACAGAGTACAAATAAAGACAAATTCGATTAATACGGGTTTTAACTACATAATAAGTAAAATATTGTTAGTATGCCTTTAACTGAAGTCTCGTCCTCGGGCCGGATATCTCACGCTTTCACAAACGTCCAAATGAACCGGCAGAAGATAACCCTCAACTCTGCGGGAAACAGTAGCACCCAGCTTTCAACGCACCCATTTCGGAATCCAATTTCATAGCACTCAAGCAGTTTACCAGCAAAGACATCGAAGGTCAAAGATCATTTTTTGTGTTTATTTTTTAAATAGTTTGCTTGTGCACAATAGTCTTGCCAGGAAACTTAAATTTTAAGAATTAAAGAATCCAATTCACTCTATGTAATTATACTAGAATTGAAAGTTAGGAAGCCATTTGTACGTATACCTTCCATGTTCCATAAAACACTGAAGAGCACTAGACCTATACAATTTATGATAAATCTTCGCATTTTTTTCTGATTTTAAAACTTGTTCTATTCTTTAAATGGAATTACCTATCGCGGAATCGCTTTTGAAATTTTTAGCCAAGACCTCACCTGACCATATTTTTTATCTTAACATTACATAAACTAAGAAAATCTGAAAAAGAAAGATAAGACTGGATTGGAGCCATTTGGAATTTTTTAAACATTATTGTGTTTGTACTAATCGACCGCAGCTTTATATTCTTTAGAATTTATTAAGTGACACTTTAAGCAGCAGAATTTATTTTAAACAATTGGCATGCATGTCTAGTATACTATTAAAATTAAAAAAAAGTTTTTATCATAATATCACCCTTCTCTAAAAACCGAAGGGATTGCCCGAAGAGCCTCCTGCTCCTGCCTCCCTCCCCCCCCCCCCCCCCCCCCCCCCCCCCCCCCCCCCCCCCGCCCCCCCCCCCCCCCCCCCCCCCCCCCCCCCCCCCCCCCCCCATCTTTACTTAAAAACTCGCATAAAATACCTAACAAGAAGGGGAAAATTTTTTTTTGCTTATTTTGCTTTTTATCTATGCTTACTTTTTTAGCTAGCGCCGCCTGATCTCCTTTCCGCCTCCCCCTATATCCACTGGTAATATAAATTTATCGGCCCCCCCCTATCATAGGATTAAGATTAATCTAATTTTTTAATAATAAAAAATAATTTTTTTCCTTCTTCTATTCCTCCCTTTTTTTGGTCGGTGCTATTAAGACACCAAATTTATAAAAGGTAATCAAATAATTTTGATAAACATTAAAAAATTTTTTCTTTAATTTATGTTGAATTTAACTGCCTTTTTTTAACCTTTCTTTTTTTTATTTTTCTTAAGCTGAATGTATTACCCCTAACGCCTAAGCGAAAGCAAATGCAATATTAACTGTTCAAAATATTAAACAACTATGAAAAAAAATAAAAAATTAAAAACTTTTATATTAAAATATTGTCTTTTTTTTCTTTATTAAATTTTTCCTAAGCCTAAAGAAGACCTAAAAATCAACCTAAACAACCAAAAAATTAAACCTGTTTAAAGTTAAAATTAGATGCTGAATAAAAAGATTTTTTGTTATTATATTGAATTTTAAATTTAAAAAAAAACAAAAACTTATGGATACACCTATTTTACGTTCTATTTCTTTTTATTTCAATTTTTTGTTTATATAATTAATTATTATGTTTTAATAAAAAGCAAAAACTGATGGTAAATAATGAATCAAATACTGATCGGAAAAATCAAACACTTTTTCGTGTCTTTTTGCCATACTTTGACTTAAAAATTGAGAAACTTAAAGGAAAAACCGTCATTTCTGAATGTTAATTTTTTTTTAAAATTATGTTAAATTTAATTATGGCATATACTCGAACAAAACGAACTAATGCAAGTGTATTTGTTTTAATCTTCGAAAACCGACTAAAAATACTAATTATTAATGTTAATGCTCAACTGTTTTTGGAATTAATAACAATTAAAGTTAAAGTTAATTAAAATACAAAAACAAATTTTTTTTTCTCTAATTGTAACATTTTACCTTTCTATGTTAAAAATAATGTTTTTAAAATTTAAAATTTGCGTATCATGTTTTAAATTTATGCAAATTTTTGAGGGGGGAAGATTTATTCTAGTGTTTGAATCAGAATAGATCTTCCGGGGGAGGCGCAATAACTATTTGAGGGGGAAGATCTATTCTGGCGTAAATCAGAATAAATCTTCCTGGAGGAAAGATCTATTCTAGAGCGCACTAGAATAAATCTTCTGGGGGAAAGATCTATTCTAAAGCGCACGAGAATAAATTTTCCGAAGGGAAGCAAAATAGGAGGGAAAAGGTGCCAACCGGCTGTAGCTGGATTCTGAATGTTCCAGATTTGAAAATGATCTCAACACAACATCTTTTTACATGCACGCACATTAACACTACTTTGGAACCAGAAGACCTCTGGGCGCACCCCGCCGCAGTGGCTGATCTCTTCCGAGGTGTGAAGAGGGGGTGAGCAAGGCGAGAAACGTGCTGGACGGTCCAGGCCGATCTTGATGGAAAGGCCGGTTGTTGGCAAAGCACAACAATAGGGCGGAAGATCTATTCTGCGACACCGGCTCAAACTGGTTGGCACCTGCCGGTAGCAACCAAATACACCAAAGGCTCATTTTTACTTATACGCTTAATTTAGTTTTTAAGTTATGTAACTTTAAATAATAGACATAAAAAACGTTTTGATGTCACAGAAGAGAGCCGACCAATAATTTTTTACCAATACTTATCCCCAAAAAATATGTTATTAACTTAAATTTTTTTTTCAAAATTTAAACTAGCTGAATTTAGAGGGGAGGTTTTTTTAACTCAAAATTTAGATGCTGGTTCCCAATTCAATAATTCAAAATTTTGCAATGTTTTTCTATTTAGCCTAACGCATCACACCCTTTTCCTGCTAATGGATAAGGTCATCATAATGGCATCAAGTCGATTTGAACAAATAATTCCATCCATTTAAATGCACCCGAATTAATGGAGAATAATGTAAATGTAATTAACAGTCGCGTATTTTTTATTATTATAGTTAGTCATGATAAAAAAGCCCAACATTAGAAAAGACTTAGCTTTATATTTTAGCAATTATAAGCTTTAAACTTTATATTAAAACACTAAGATTTTTAAAAAGTTTAAAACCGCTAAGATATAAAGCTGGAACTTTATTTTATCATTGAGCCTTTCTAATTATCACCATAGGTGGGCAGGGAGAGTTGGGGGTTATACCCCAACCCCCCCCAAAAAAAAAATCCCGATTATAGCCGACACCAATCTAAAATTTGGGGGGTCCCAGTATTAAAAACGCTAAAAATCGGCTATTTGAGGTATTATCCCAAAAATTTTTTTTGCGACACACCCCCCCCCCCAAATTTCGGGGGTCACCCTCCAAAAAATCCGAGAGGCTGCCCACCTATGATTATCACTGATTATATTTTTAATAGAATAAGGTGTTATTTAACGAACGCACCTCGTACGTGGCCTGGTATTGAAAAAAATTAAACCATGCATCACTAGAGGATCAAGATCGCTCTGTTCTCAGCTGACAAAAAAAGTTAGCAGCTATTTATATCCTCCTTGACTTTTTAGCGATTAATATCAGAATGCTAAATAATAAGGCGCAATGCGTATATGTGATACCTGGGACGACTGTCTGTAAGCGGAATAGGGTACGTCGGTCCGGATTTTTTGCCCACTACCCAGCGCTGTGTAGCGGCTTCTCGGCTTTTCTGCAGTGTTCTCCTGTTTGTTTGTTTGACTGCTTGAATGATTTTCGTGGGGATATTGATAGATCGGTGGCGTCGGGACTTTTCCACTACCTGAAATTTTGACTTTTAAATCAACGGGCATTTTATTTAACGAGAAGATTTGCACCCAAAATTTCATGTTGGTGGTATGGTAAATATCTAACCAGAGATGACGAACAATATTTTTTGTATTTTTATTATGTTTGTGTTTAAAATTTTGGTTTTAATAAGGAACTTCTGACATTCCAAAAACTTTTTTTGTGTTTTTGCAGTATATGCATTTGCGTTTTTTTACCTGTCTAAAATCTGTTAATTTTAACCATAAAGCGGTGAGAAATGGCTGGTTAGGTAGTTATCTTTTAGAAACGGGGGGAGGCAGGAGCAGGAGGCTCCTTCGGGCAATCCCTTCGGTTTTTAGAGAAAGGTGATATTATGATAAAAACTTTTTTTTCATTTTAATAGTATACTAGACATGCATGCCAATTGTTTAAATAAATTCTGCTGCTTAAAGTGTCACTCTTAAATAAATCTCCTGAAAGAATATAAAGCTGCGTGTCGATTAGTGCAAACACAATAATGTTTAAAAAATTCCAAATGGCTCCAATCCAGTCCTTATCTTTCTTTTTCAGATTTTCTTAAGTTTATGTAATGTTAAGATAAAAATATGGTCAGGTGACGTCTTGGCTAAAAACTTTCAAAAGCGATTCCGCGATAGGTAATTCCATTTAAGAATAGAACATAGTTTTAAAATCAGAAAAAAATGCGAAGATTTATCATAAATTGTATAGTTTCTAGTGCTCTTCATGTTTTATGGAACATGGAAGGTATACGTACCAAATGGCTTCCTAACTTTCAATGCTAGTATAATTACATAAGTGAATTGTGAATTCTCTTCAAATCTCTAAAATTTAAGTTTGATCCTGCAACGACTATTGTGCCGAGCAAGCAAACTATTTAAAAAATAAACACAAAAAACTGATCTTTGACCTTCGAGGGCTTCGCTGGTAAACTGCTTGAGCGCCATGAAATTGGATTCCGAAAATGGGTGCGTTGAAAGCTGGGTGCTACTGTTTCCCGCAGAAAGTTGAGGGTTATCTTCCTGCCGGTTCATTTGGACGTTTGTGAAAGCGTGAGATATCCGGCCCGAGGACCTAGACCTTCAGTTAAAAAGGGCATACTGAACAATATTTTACTTATTACGTGTTAAAACCCGTATTTAATCGAATTTGTCTTTATTTGTACTCTGTTTTCAGCTTGATGTTAGCTCTTGGGCAAGAGTGATACCGGAGTGAGAAGTGACCAGTGACAAACGTTCATACCATAGGTGGGCAGCCTCCCGGATTCGGGAGGGGGGGGTTACACCTGACCCCGAAATTTGGGGAGGAGGGTGTCCCAAAAATTTTTTTGGGGTATACTTTAAATACCTATTTTTAGCGTTTTTAGTACTGGAACGTGAGACCCAGACCTGTGCACGGTCTGGAAATGCCCCCCGTTTTATTGGAGGATTTGCCCCCCCCCCCCCCGCCAAAAAATGAAAAAGTACCCTAAAATTATGACTCCATTTTTGACCCATGATGACGCCATTATCGCAACTTTTTTGCAGTTTTTAGCCTATTTTAATGTATTTAAAGCCATTTTAGACCTATTTTTACCTTATTTTCGTCTTTTTTGTCCCTTTTTTCCCTTCTTTTTTCTCTTTTTTTTCTTTCCCTCTGCTTGCCCCCCGTTTTATTGCCACCCCCCGTTAAAAAATTCAAAAAACTTGCCTCCCGGGCCCCCCCCCCCTTTTTGCATGTGCCCCCAAAATAAAATCCCCGGGGGGGGGGGGCAGTGCACAGGTCTGGGGACCCCCCAAATTTTAGGGACGGTGCAGGCTATAATCGGGATTTTGGAGGGAGATATAACCCCCATCCCACCTATGGTTCACACTGCAGTGACTAGTGACAGCGTAACGGTGGAAACGCATGCGGAACGCTTTGGCATTTATCACCCCGATGTAAATCCCCCCTCAGAATTGTAAATGCTTGGTTATACGCTAGTGGTTTCATTTACTGTGTCGATATAGAGAAGTATCCTAGCGTAAATCTAGTCTAACAACTTAACTTATATTATAAATATTTTTTTAGAAAATGTTTTATAGCTGATAATTAAAACTAAATTTTCAGGTATAAATAATAATTACTAACCGCGTGTTGATTTTGTCACCTAGTACCACTTTTAAAAAGAAATTAAGCTAAACTATAAAAATGCTGTTAAAAAAACACGATGTGGTAGCTAAACGTGCATTTTCCTAATATTAAACTTTAAATCCGCTTTAGAATGCTCCCAACTGCTCACATAAACTGTCTGTGTGATTTTAGCCTAGCTTTAATTTTTCTTGCAACTACGGGCATAAGTGTATGACTTTTACCTATTTATATTTTCTCTAAATTCTGTAAGCTCTTTTTAACATTCCAGACATTGAATCATTAGAAATATGGCTCTTTCCGCTGTCTCTACGTCTGTGCACGTCAGCCGCTACCCGATGGACGGCCGGAACGAAGGAACCGTTTTCCAGGGAGTTTACACTGCTGAAATCGAACGAAACTATATAAAATGATATCGATATGCGGAAACCAGATAGACTAACTATTAACGTCACGTACATTAACGGCGGTATAAAAATTTTTGAATTTTGCTTTGTAGGTTGACAGCTTCTTGATTAAAAAAATTCCCAGAATAAAAAAAAATAATATGTCGTTCTATTAAATATAGGTATCCTTCGTATAGATGTGTGACCTCCTGAAATCTGGGGGTGGGCGGGGCATTTTGGAAAAGTTTTTCCAAAAGTGCTTTGGATTCTGTGAAAAATCTAGTGATGTTAGTCAAGGGTTCCCAAAAAAAAGGGAAGGGGAGCATTTTGACATTTTTTGTGGGTTAAACCATACATAGACGGTGACGTGCAAAATCCCCATAAAAGTAGTGTAAAATCCCCATGGCCGAATTCCCCATAAAATAGTGCAAATTTCCCATAAAGTAGTGCGAATTCCCCATAACAATTAGAAATGCGTTTGCAAACTAAAATGTGTTAAAAAGACTAAGTTTTAATTATAAAAGCATTAAAAACGTTTTAATTTTTTCCTAAGCCTAAGCAAAGCCCTAAAATCAAGCTAACTTTATCATGATAAAGTTTTGTTGTATTTTCCAAGTTTTAAAATTTTAAGGAAATACTGCAAACGCATTATATTTATGGGGAATTTACACCACTTTATGGGGAATTTGCACTGTTTCATGGGGAATTTACACCACCTTATGGGGATTTTGTAACGTTTATGGGGATTTTGGCCATGGGGATTTTATACGGACCCTACATAGACAATTTGGTTCGGAGTAAAAGGCGCGGTTGAACTAGAATTTAGGGGGGGGGGAAAGATCCGAGAAACGCATTTTACTATCGGTTTTTGAAGTGAATTTTACCCATATTGTGTTTCGATTCGTAAGAAAAAAAGGTGAAAAACAAAAACAAAAAGTCTGTGTTATTGAAAAAACGCTTCATTTAGGTAAAATCCCTTTTTATTGCAATTTTTAAACAATTTTTTTAATAAAACATAATTTGTTTTGATCAAAAATAATAATCACAAACATAAATAATTTTAAGAAAATAAAGATATCACATACCTTTCGAAAAAAATTTTTTGGTACAGGAGTATTTTGAAATTGGTTTTTAAATAATTATGTAATAAAATTCACCAAAATTTGCCTTTGCCTTTAAACGGTAGGAGTCAATTCGATAATTCCAAAACCGTTATCTCAAAATAAAACACTCATTATGTGTAAATAAATCCAACCATCACTACCTCTTTTTTTCTTAAAAACGTCGATAAAACAGGGGTAGTCGGTATTGTCCTTCTCAAAATGGTAAAATTTTGGCAATGGATCTTCGAATTAGATTACTTGGTATACAAGTAATTCTAAAATTTGGCGGCTGGCCGAAGAACAATAAACCCGGGCTTACAACCAACCTATGAATATAAAAATTATTATTGCTGTTTTTAAAAAATAATCATAATAATTAACTGCAATAAACAGACTCCGAAATTACAGGCACCATAAACTCTTTTTGATACCGTTTTAGCATCATAATTACCTTATATAGTTGCTGCGTTCAGTGGAGAGGGCCGTCTGGGCCGGTGCGGAATTCTTGAGGCAGAGAGACAACTCCGGATAGTCCACAATAGAAAAGTCCTTCATCAGCTCCTCGAAATCACGTTTTTCCTCTTATTTACGTAGTAGAGTCAATTGTCAGTCAACATTTGATGTATCTTTAGAAATACCCATGCCTGCCACCGGGTATAAACTAATATATATTTGAAACCGTAAAAAAAATGTATTAGTCGCTCGTTTTCATTGTACGCTCTTCATACACTAAGAAAACCCTTATTCAGAACTATTCTATTATTATCCGCCACAGAAAATAGCAAAAATGTAGAAATTAGTAAATAAAAATGCAGCAAAAAAACTGTGATCTTACTCTTACAATGTATTGCATTGATATGGGTATCAAAAAAACTTCAGAATTTACAAAATTTCGGGATTTTATTTATAATTTAATAAGAATTACGATGACTGATTTTGACACCGGACCTGCTGAAATCCCCTGCTGTTTCATTGATTCATCGTCAAGACCGAAAAGTACTCGACTATTGCTCGAATCCGGTCGCCAAACATTGGTTAATTTTGAAGCACCACAAATCGTCTCACGAATCTGATTGGCCGAATCGCTAGCTGTCCCGATGAAATTAATGCGATTATTAGCCACAGTGCTCCAAGAGAAATTGGGAATATCCTAAATCATAAAAATACAAATTTTACATTTTCATCTTTTAAAAAAATTATAAAACCAAAACAAATCATATTGATACATGATCCTCCTAAATGAAAACGGGCACCCAAGCTAAGGGGTCTTTACCTATGGTATATGACATTTTAAAATCTAGGAAGGGGGTCCTAAGGAGGGGGTCGATTCCTCCCTGGCTTTCTACTTGTGGTTGGGGGGGAGGGGAGTGGGTGGGTGGGTTAATCTCCCTGTTTTGAAGCCTAATCCCTCTCTTTTATTTGAAAACACAAAAAATACTAAAAATATTCGCTATTTTGACCATTTTATTTTTTGCTAACTTTTTGCGATTTTTTATCTATCTTTACGTAATTATAGGTACTTTTTTGCCTTTTTACCACACCTCTGTTAAAGAAATCCCAACCACTCCCTATTTTGAAAATCAATGCTCCCACCAGTTAAAAATCCTGTTAGGGTGGCATTGCATAGGTCTGCATTTTAGTTTGCTTCGGAAAACAATGCAAACGAGTTTCTGACTATTACAAGGAATAATTTTTAATGATTTCGTTTATTTTTTAATTCATTACGACAGAGCTCTGCATCCTTTCCGTTTTTCGACGGAGACGATATTGGTAGCGGGCCTACTGCTGCAATAACTTTTCCGAAAAAATTAACCTACTTGTGATACTTCTCTAAAAAGATCAATCAAATATAAGAATAAAAATATTGTCATATCTTTGCAAAACATTACCTCCAATAAATTCCAGATGTTTTGCATTATTTCGCACTCCACCATGCATAAATGACAATCCATGCTCACTTCCAACAATTTGGGATATTCAGGCAATTGAACTAAATCTAATTGATCACTGCGACCGTAATCTCGAAAACCCGTAAGCTCCAAAATTGTTTCAATTCCCGCTAGACACGAAGACAGTTGAAACTGGTAGAAAGACGACCATTTCTGAAGAAAAAAAAACAGTTTAACAAAAAAGAATCACCCCACAAAAAATTAAAATCTGGAAAAAACACTGTTAGACAATGTATAAAATCACAAAATTGGGGTCAAAACCTAGGTCTGTAGACGACTGTGAATATAAAATAACTTGAATAAACTTACATGTATCACAGAAAATTCATTGCACCTCCAAGGTTGCTTTATAAGCAATAAAATAAGACTTTCAATTCGACCCAACAATGCGCCTGCTTTTTCCGCTGAAAACTCTGCTTTGTACTGCGCGGAATTCTTTAACAGTTCGCAAAATTCATCGTGGAAGTACTTTTTCGACTAAAACACATCGCACAAAAATTATAAATATACAAGTGAACGTACAAGAAAGAAACAAGTATAATTTTAAGCATAAATGAACAAATTGGTACGGAGTGGGGAGAGTTTAATTTGAAACCAACCCCGTATTTAAATTGATACAGGGTGGGGAGGTGGTCAAATTGATACATAGGCAAGTGGGTCCGGACTGGTAAAACTCAAAGTTGCTATGGAATCACAGAAAGGCATATTTTGTTACCATTATTGTTTTTTCCGGAATGAGTCTTACGTTCGTTATTCAATTGTGAAGGAAAAAATACGAAATCACTTTTTTTTTTGCTTTTCTTGAGTTTTTTTTTTTGGTGCTAAAACACTTTTTTTAAATATATATCAAAATTTAAGAAACGCTATCTTTTATATCGAGTGTTTTTTTTATTTTGAAGGACAAATAAGTTATAAAACGTAACCATTTTTTATTGCATTTTTTATCTTCGTAATCGACCAAAAACTCAACAAAAAATTAATTTGTAAATTAGACAATAATGTGAAAAATATTATTCTGTGGTATATTTCTGGACTGTGCCAAAGTACAACAGGTCTATTTTGTACCTATTACCATTTTTCTTTACCACGCCGCAACTTAGCGTTTTTACTGGTAATAATTTTTACTGAACGATTGGTTAACTGTAAGTAAAATTATATAATTATCTTAAAAAAATAAGTAAATTCATAGCATTTACGGCATAATAACTTATTCTGTTAAATGTTAGAAGTCTCTTATTGCATTAAAACATAATTAAAAAAAATTACTCGTTAATTGCAAAACGTTTTAGCTTGTTTAAAGAGGATAAATCGAATTTCAAAATTCCAAATTCAAAAATTCAATCTTAAAGAATACAAAAGAATGAATAAAAATGTATTCCAAATTATCTTTAAATTAAGATGGTGATTTTTTTTAAAATTATTCGTCCATTTTATTTGGTCTAATTTAATTGGTTTGCACGTTTTTAATACTCTAAAAATATTGTTTTTCTCAACGTTGCAACAGTAAAATGACAAACGCGTTGCTTTAGAACCGTTGTTTTGTACCCCTCTGTCATTCCTATGACCGTCGTGTCGTACTTTTCGCCTCCCGGGACCGTCGTGTCTCGGGCATGTCGTTTCGCGCTCCCTATTTTTTTAAATTTAATAGTTATCCATAGAAGCATGCCAAACATAGGTGGGCAGTTGGGGGGAGGGGTGTGGGGGGTTATATTTCCAAAAAAATCCCGAATACTGCCGACACCCCTAAAATTTGGGGATACACAGGACACCCCCCTCTAAATTTTTTTTTTGTTGGGGGGGGGGTCTCAGACTAAAAACGCTAAAAAAAGGTCATTTGTTGAGGTATAACCCAAAATAAATCTTTGGGACACCCCTCCCCCAATTTTTGGGGGTCCCGACCCCCCTACCCAAAAATCCGGAAGCTTGCCTATCTATGATGCCAAACATAGGTGGGCAGGGGTAGTTGGGGGGTTATACGCTTATACCCCCCCCCCAAAATTTCGGATTTTGCTGACACTCCCCCCCCCCTTAAATTTGGGGTAGGGAAACCCCCCCCGAATTCGCTTCCCAGAGAAAAATTTTTAAGCGTTATAAAAGGGCTAAAAATCTTTTCCGTGCTTCGCGCAAGTGTTTATTACCTTGTTTATGTCATATATTTCATTTTTTCTTTTATTATTTAAAAAACATTAATTAAACATTATTAACCTTTTATTACCTAACGTTTTAAACACCTGTTTTTAAATGTAAAAGGATAAAAAACCTTAAATTTTGTAATAAACATCATCTGGAATTAAAATTTCTAGTGTATTTTAGCGCCTTAAATTAAAAATTTTCTACCTAGGCATTCTCCTCCCGCCCCCCTGACAAGGGGCTCTGCCCCTTGACCCCGCCTGGGGGCTCTGGCCCCCCAGACCCCCCATTACTGGGGGGCTGCCGCCCCCCATACCCCCCTTCAGGATTAGTATCACCCCCAGACCGTCCCCTCCCCCAACTGAGATTCTGGGCACGCCAACACCACTGTTCTAGATCTAGACCCCCAAATTTTTCCTTGGCAACCTAAAAGGGGGGTTGAACTCCAATTTTTCCCTTTGCCCACCCAAAAGGGAGGTCTTGACCCCCCTGGCTTTGGCTACGCCAATGTTTGTACCTATATAACTTTTTAAATTAAAATATAAGATTAAAAAGTTTGTGATACTTGACTTTATAATCAAGAAAATATAATTACTATTCTATTATTACGTAATTATTAAAAAAAAAATGATATTATTCTTAATTAATTCTAAGAATAAATAGACACATTATTATTAAAAGAATTAAAAAATAAAATTTATAAGTTGCAATAAGGTTTTATTTTAATTTTACACAGTTTTAAAGCATTTATAAGCTTGTTTACGTTTTTTACGTGTTTTAAGCTCATTTTAAGGCAGCGCGGAAATATTGGGTACACCCCCCCCCCTCAAAATTTGAGTCTTTCCACAGCACCTCCCCCCCCCCTAAAATTTGACCCCAAAATCCGAGCAGAGGCTGCCCACCTATGATGCCAAATATAACTGTAAGCATACGTTAGGCACTTTGGACAGGAAGGACCCAAATTTCCGATTAAGATGATTAAGTAGGTGCAATTTCTCCACAGTATTTACAGCGAAAATCCATCGTTCGTAAAGATCTGTCAGGTCTTCCGAATCCATTTTGCACCTAATTAAAAATGAAATTTTATTAAGATAGGAGATATTTGCATGGGTGACTAAGTTTGAAACCGAGCATGTAGCTACAATAGTTACTCTCCAAATCCAAGGGCGTAACCAGGGGGGGGGGGGGGTTATAGGAGTTGTAACCCCCCTTCTCCCGCTTTTGGACTGGCGAAGGTAAAAATTTCGGAGTCTTAAGAAAAAAAATTTAAAAATTTTTCGCACGCTTTGCTACAACCTTTAAGTGATGTTTTCAATAAATTTCAAAAACAATTTTTGAAAATATTTTTCGTGTTGTCGCACGATTTTGAATGTTGTACCTTAATAAACCTTAAATTTTTCAAGTTTAACTTAAAAAAACAATGCAGATAACAGCAAAAAAGAATCACTTAGTGCAAAGCGCAAAAAATTTTACCCTTTTTTACAGTATTTTGAAAATTTGGAGTACAACCCCATTTTGAAAAATTTGTATGGAGTGCGACCCCCTCCCCTCTTTCCGAAATCCTGCCGTGCCGACCCCCCCCCCCTTTCCGAAATCCTGGCTACGCCACTATCCAAATCGTACAAAACCCTAATCGCTAACTGTTGATACTGGACTTTTATTATCTTTTTTTCTGTCGGAAATAGGCTTCCAGATAAACTTGATATTCTTTAACAATAAGAGTAGGTTAACATCAAACATTAATCTTGCGTTTCGTAGATCCTTGAGCCCAAAATTGGTTCTTCGGGTACAGTGAAGTATATAAAAACTCAAAACTGGCACTTTTTTCTTTCAACAATCACTGGCTGGGGCTTCAGCTATGAAAAACAATGACGGTGGTACTTTCAAATAAATAAGGACATCGAGCTTAATATGTAGCCTTGTTGTAAAACCTGAAATTTCCCGAGTAAGGCGAATTTACAGTGCCATAATTTTATGTTAATCTTGAATACATTAAATTTGTGTTTTCTGTATTGTTTTCTCGTTTTTGATTGCTTATTTCGACGTTGAACGTCCTATACCCTTTCTCGTAATAATTCACCACTACTTGCGAGAATAGGACTTCCAGATAAAAAAATTTCTAATGATAGTTTGCAATCTTACCACAGCGGGCTGAAAGAATAAGGTTTTAACTTCAGGGGAAAAAAGAATTGCATGTAATTTTTATCTGTGATTATTTTTAAAAACACTTTTGTACTTACGTGCAGTTATGGATCGTCACACTATGATATTTCGCGCGTAAAAAGGGTTTTGTCTGCTCAAACACGATGAAGTTCGGTAGTACGCTAAGGAGGTTGCACGATTATCAACATGACTGCTCTTATAACCAAAAAAACCTAAGTGGAATATCATCTACTTTCGCTGCCACCAACTTCTAATGTGAATCATCGATGATGTATGCAAATACAGTGTAAAGTTGATTTTATTCTCAAGTATTAGTAATTGGAATTATTCCATTAAAATGTAATTATTGCTGCCATTAGATTTACTGCAACATATAAATTTTATTTTGCAAATTCATTTAGTGCTAAAACTAAAATGCTAATTATTTTTTAAAACACATTCTATAGAACCAAATAGAGCATTTCGCAGATAAAACGACCCAAGAAGAGCATTGTATTTAGCTATAAAAAAACTAAGAATTTAAAGTTTCAAAAAAAAAAAAAGAATTGATTTTTACTGAAAAAAATTGAAAAACCTTCTTAATTTGATTGTCAAAGAAATGGTAGATTGTTCTTCTATGAAATTTTTCGGGATAAAATTTATTTAAAAATTTTGACAAGTTATAAATCCAAAATCTTTAAAATAGCGGCAGAAACCAAGCAAACTTTCTTTAAAAAGCAAAATGGTTTTTAAGTTTTTTGTTGTATGAAAAGTTTTTATGCAGAACTACGACAGTACAATTAAAAGATGTCGTTTATGTTTACTATATTACCATGAGACGTTATAATTTTACAAACCAATACAATAAAAACCCCCTTGGGTCGGTTTTTTCGTCAAGGAAGAACAATAAAATATAAAATACATTTTGATTCAGATCAGGTCGACAGACAAATGGGAAACACTAGAGTTTAAAGCTACCACAAGTAAAGCGTAAAGCAATGAAACAATCAGCCGTAACAAAATTTTGGCGTGGCGATACCAAACGAAACCATGGCGGTATATTTTCTTTAGCCCCGTTCACGTTGAGTGTCACGTCAGACGTCACCACGCCAAATTTCCGTGAATACAACTGATTAAGAAGTATACAACCACAAGTATGTACAATAATATGCCCATAAAATTTAACCAACAATTTTAGATTATTAACGAGCCTTTTAGTTTTATAGTGCCACGATTTTAAATCGTGCGGGAGGCACTGCTAGAGCTAGAACGCAACAAACATAAAAAAATGTATTCATAATACTTTTTTAGAACGATTAAAACTTTAAATTCAGTGTCTTATTCTTTGGTTTAAAGTTAACGTTCTTTTCTTTTCTGCAAATTACACATTTTTCCGATAACAAAAAATTCATACAATGTTATAATTTTGTGCGTTACCTAGTGATGTAATTAGAAACTGTAAAAAGGCTTGTAATAAAAAAATGTATAATAAAAAAAGGATTATAATAAAATCCACCTGCAAACCTGATATTAACGTTTTATGGTTTAAAAAAAATTTCTAGACGAAAGCGTTACGCTAAAGGCTGGTTCATTCTTATGTAAAAACGTCCTTTGAACAAAGTCCAAAGGATAAATACAGCGTTTGAACGTATGTAAAAACGCCCTTTGGACTTTGTCCAAAGGACGTTTTTACATAAGTATGAACCAGCCTTAAAAGGCATAATTACTATAAAAAAACCCAACGTGTCTGGTGCAGTTGTTCAGCAAATAAAAAATGGAGTGGGGTATATGATGACGAATTAAAATGTTTACGTTTACTGTTATTAATAAAAAAAACGCTTATTAAAAAATTGATGATTCTAAATTATGATTAATGAATTTGTTTTGATAGGTTGTTACATAACACCCAGTTTTTAATAGTACACAACTGCACCACACACGGTTGTTTACCTATAGGAAAAATAATGTAGACACAGGAATATAGTACATTTCTAAGGCAAAATTAAAATCCTGGAAGCGTTATAATTTTCAATTTCTTTCAAATTTGCCGTGGCTTCGACAAAATAAGTCACATCAACATAACAAATAGCATTTATGAAAATATTTCAGGGGCTTTTCTTCGCCCCTGAAATGGTAACAGAGGTCCTAATGTTAGGGTAAAAAAAACGGATTCTTAAGATTTCTTTTTTAAAAATAAAGTCTTAAGCTTAGTTCACACAGGAGTGACAAGACAAGTGACAACGTTTTTCCCGTGCATTAACAGTGTTAAATTGTTACTTATCACTGTCACTCCGATATAAACTAGACTACTTTAATGTCCGTAACACTGAGAAAGATTTTTGGCCAAGTTTCCGAACTGAAGAATTCTTGTCGGGTATAAAACATACAACCCAAGTATGGAAGCCTTTCTGACTATGTCAACGAAATAGCTGTTACTAGTTGTAATATTACGTCAATAATGAATAATAAAAATAATTCTATTCCGATTGTTAATTCCAATAAATCTACAGACTGTTGATTCTAATAAATCTTTAGATTGGTGATTTTATAGCACTATCAACAGCGCATTGTTTTTACAGCGCAAACCATTTTCCGTGAACTGTGATTTATTTTGTCGAAACAAAGCCAAACAATTATATTATTACTAAGTCTTCCGACCGTTTACATTATAAAAACAAAATAGTAGAGCACCAAACCGTTATCTGAAATTAAAACAACTTGATTTGTTTTGTTTAAGTTTGTTTTACAAATCAAAACATTTTAAAAATTTAAAATTCCTTAAAAATAAAGGTATGTTACCTCGGGATGCAGTGGCATTCATCATAAAATATATTTAGAAACCAGATTTTCACATTATTATAATACCACAAAAATATGCTTTTATTTTAATATCTAGCTTTCGTTATATGGTTATTTAGTTTTTTATAGAGTTTATTTAACCCAGCTTTAAATTATTAATCCTATTAACTAAATAAATAACTATTATTAGTACTTTTGCTAAAATAAGCAGACTACATTTTTGCCAATTTTTTTGTAAAGTTGCGCCAAAAAAATTTTACGATTGCTTCCAGCTTTTTACTTAAATGATAAACAATTATTGTTTTTTTTTCATTCAGATATATGGTTTTTAGCTAAGAGCATTTTTTTAACGGCACATGACTAACAGTTTAAAAAGAGAAAGCGATATAAGAGTCCCATCGTAAGACACAAAAAAGCAATATGTAAATTACAATAGCCCTTTAAAACGGATCAACATTCAAAAACAACAAAAAACAGATGTAAAGACACCGAAAGTTGAGTCCAAAACACAAAAATAGACGGAAGTACACTAATAATAACAAAATTCACTTTTTACATTATTTAATTCAATACAAACCGACATTCAACTTACTGGGACATTAATGGCATATAACAAAAATAAACTGCAAAAATTGTACACTAATTATACAGTGTATTAAAACTAACTTTTAAATACAAACAAAAACCTTCAAAAAAAAAGATTGCGGATAAGTGTGGAGTCTTACTGAAAAAGAGGTACATTATTATATGTATACGCTTCGAAGTATGATTTGATAACAGTTAAAAAATCTAGCTTATACGTTACATAAATCACATGTCTTTTTTTTTAATTTTATCGAATCTCATAAAGTTTTCGACTTTTAACGAAATATTTTATGTGTATAGAACCCCTTCCCTCAATTAATAGAACAAATTTGCATAACTTTGCGACAAACGATAAATAAACTCACCCAAAGATTTTTTGGTTTGGATTTAGCTGAAACGTTGAGTCCAGTTGGGTTTCGATTTAACTGAAACGTGTACATAAACATGACCAGCATCAAACCACAAAAAAACCCAAGAAAACCGAGTATAAGACGTATTTCTGTATTTGTAAAAATAAAATATTAAAAAACCTATATTCATTTATTCATTGGTTAATAAAACTAGTTGTGTAAGCTATTTAAAAAAACTGTTTTTTAAAGATACATATTTACTTGTATAATACTGGTGTTTTATCTATCCAATATTATTATGTTTCTGATAGCTTTTTAATTTTACGGTAAAAACTCATGTGGATTGAAGCATTAACGTGGTCCCCTTGTTTGGTTAATGCCCGTTTGTTTTATTTTTCTATTAAAAAGAAAAATAAAAAACCTCGGATTTTTTTTTTAAAAATGGTTTAACACCCGAAAAACCTAGAATAGGATAAATTTAGATAACAGGATAAATATTTTAATTAATTTATAATATGCACTATCACAATTAAAACTATACAGGAACTTACTCCTCTGAACAAAAATATCAACAGTTAAATTTGTTTATGTTATGTACATATTTTTAATATTCTAAAACAGAAAGAACGGCATTCATGAAGGGTCTTTGATAGGGCCAGGGACCACAGCTGCGGGGGGGGGGGGGAAGTAGCTGTGTAACACAAACATGGGCAGGATGGTTTATACGGGGTTAAGTGGGCAGAGGTTCGGATTGCAAGGTTATACAACTTCAAAACCACTACCCAGAAATTTCTAAAGTGACGACGCCCCCCCGCCTTAAATTTGCGATTACCCTAGGACCTACTAATTCAACTAAAATTTTGAGGGTTCCTCCAGTTATAAAAACCTTAAAATGGTTTTTTTTTTTAAATATTCCTAATCCTCACCGCGCCGCATGTTATAAATCTCGCCCTGGTTGCACTAAAACCGAATGTAGACGGAAAAAATTGACCGATTACATATGTCTGCCACAATAAATATTATCAGGAATATTGTTCATATTCTTAATACAAAAATAAATTTGTCGAAAAAATAAATAACGTTTTTAAGTAAAAACGCTAAATTATTGTTGACACCGAAAAATTGTGAGAAGAGTGGTATTCCCAAAATCAAAACAACCTACGAAAGCAGTAGCCCAATATGTTTTAGTTTTTTTTATAAATCAAGCTTTCCAATACTCTTTATTTTTTCCAGTTTACACTTTTTGTGGGCTATAACTATAAGTAGCAAAAAATATTCTAATACAGGTATGTACAATATTAAAGTATTATAATAAATCAGTACCAGTAATAATAGTGAATATTCATCGTTGGGTATTTTCGTTAATAAAGCTATTTAGTGACTAGAAAATTTAAATGCTATTACTAGGCAGTTAAACACTCGTATTGACATTGACTAGAATTATACCAATAAGTCTATGTGTTCATTCAGTATTAAAACATAATTTTTAAATATCTAAAACAAATAAATTCCACCTTTTTAAATTATGACAAAGGTCGTCAAAAATTTAATTTTTACTGTAATCGGCTGGTGAATATCTTCAATAGATTTTTTTAATTTTATTACAACCAAGGTTTCTAGTAATCATGAACACACTCCAAAGTTGCCAGGAAAAAAAGATTAGTAGAGCAAATTAATTTCCAAATTCACGGGGAAGATTCCAATATACAGCTACCAATATATTCATCAGTTAGTTCGTTACTCTGTTTGTTCCGGCCGTCGTTACTCTGACTTCTGACATAAGAAAAATCTCTCAGGATAAAATGAACGTGACTCTGACTCATTACGCTTGTAATAACTCATTTGTTAAAAGATGAGTCACAGTTACAAGCAATTTTCGGCAATTCCGAATTACTCTGTCACGGTAACGACGCGCTGTTGTCAGTAGTTGACCGGTGGTCGCTGGGCGTATGCTCCGAAGCTATCCTCGTAGTTTGGCTGGGTCGGTGGGTCGTAGTAGCGGGCGTTCGGGTCGCGGGGGTTTCGGGGGTCCGCCCCCCTGTTCTCCACTCCACCGCCCCCTTCGTAATCGTAGCGGACCATGCTGGGCACGGCAGCGGGATTCTCCCCAGGCTCCGATAACTGCTGGTGTTGTTGGTAGGCCGTGTGGGTCATACCGCGGGGAGCCGCCACCGTCTGCGCCCTGTGAACTTTCGCTTCCTAAAATGTAAATACAGAAATTGATCAAACAAGAACAAGTTGTCAAGTATGTGGAAGAATTACCCGCCACCGCCAGACAAGACATAGTGTGTTGGGTTGTCTACGAGTTGAATTTTATTTTATTTATTGATTTGATAGATTACGCAAACATAATATTTTGTTTTTATACTTAATTATTATGACAAAAAATGCTTTGCTTTGATCGTTTTGTACGTAATTAGGACGTATGCTGCGGATCGCAAGAGCAGCGGGGCGTTGCCATGTAGCGCAACCGCCAGCCAGCGTATGTCTTACACTACAAACCACTTTATAAAAGCCTCAATCATTTCAAAGCCTACAGGATCCTCCGACGACCTGTAACGTAATAGATAAGAAGGCGGGCTTTTTCGCAAATACAAAAAATATTTTTTGAATGATTAGATATAAAAAAAACAAAAACATTTTAAAAATTATTTCACAGGGAGTCAGGCAACCTTCTTAAAGTCTAATGCCATTTCTGTGTCATCCGTTGCGCCATTATAGCCTCACGCAGTGCTACAGCGCACCGGATGATAGGAAAGCTTACAAGGCGTTTAAAAGCTACAAATCTGTTTAGACGGGAAACGATACAAACATAGGTGGCCTCCCGGATTTTGGGGAGGGGTCCCCTCCCCAAAATCCGGAAGGGGTATACCCTACCCCTGAAATCTAGGGAGTGTACCAAAAAAAATTTTTCGGGAAATACCTCAAATACCCCATATTTAGTTTTTTTTAGTACTGGGACTCGACAAATTTTAGGTAGGGGTTTCCGGGGTCCTCCCAAATTTTAGGGGGGGGGCAAGTGTCGTCAGTATTCGGAATTTTTAAGGTTATAACCTCCCCCAACCTCTTCTTTGCCCACCTATACCCAAAATTTCTTTTTCAATTATAGTGATGGAGTACTATGGAAAGCACAGCTAGTTCGACACGAATAAAAAACCTTTCAGTATGAACTATGGACTTACGGTGGGCGGTGATTCCATCATGGCCCGTCTGGCGTTCCTGTCAATGTGGCGTCTGATCTTGGGCGGGGACTTGACGGGCGGGTGGGTGGCGCGCCAGTAGACTTCCAAGTAGTCGGCCAAATGCTCGCATGCGTCTTCCAGCTGGTTCTCGTCTAGCACCACGTCGAATAGCTCCTACAAACTTTTTTGCACCTTAGGGATAGTTTTGCAAATGGAGGCACCTCTATATACCCTATACAAATTTATTTCGTTATCTTTGATAAATTCTTTCTAAACGAAATAAAACACAGAAAATAATATTATTATCTAAAGCAGGGACGTAGCCAGAGTTTCATTTTGGGGGGGGGGGGGGCGGGATTTTAGTACAAAAAAGAATTCGGGGGGCTCCGCCCCCCCCCCCCGAAATTTTGGGGGGGGGGGCGGGGCCCCCCCCCCGTAATTTTTGAAAACGTTAAAAAAGCAGGGATAAACGTAGATAAAGCTGTATAATACACCTGTTTTTGGCCTAATAACGTATTATCTAATGTTTTTAGCGGTAAAAACATGTTTTCTTAGTTAAAAATTACATAAGCACACATTGGCAGAGCCTGGATTTTACAAAAAAGGAATTTAGAGACGTTAGTTCCAGACCCCTTGGCTAAACCCACATTGTAAACCAAAGCACATGAGCAGCATCTCGGCTCCATGTTTTCTGGGGTACCTACCTATATGAAAAAATCCGAGCCAATGCTATAGGCGGCAGGAAAATTTAGGAGGGAGGGAGAAGGTACATAAATCAAACAATATGATTGTTTGTTTTTCTTTCTGTGTAGTACTTATTACTTATAAAAATTATTGTACTAACTTTGAAATAACATTAGCATCAGGCAACATAAATAACGAGGTATATATGTATGTATACTATAGAAAGTGACCGCTGAGCAAAGCGAAGCGGAACAAATTTTTGGTTTTGGGGGTCCATTGGGGTACTAAAATTATTTTAAAGTTAGGCGCCGAGCGATTAGCGAGGCGCTAGAAAATTTTGAATTTTTAGCCTCTGAAAACCCCCAAATTTTACTGTCTGGCGACCATTTCGGGGGGGGGGGCGGCCGCCCCCCCCCCCGCCCAACCACTATCCTTATTTTTCCTCCTGTCCGACCGTTTCGGGGGGGGGGCGGCCGCGCCCCCCCCCCGCCCCCCCCCCTGGCTACGTCCCTGATCTAAAGAATAAAAATTACCGGTGTGCACTGGGCTAATTATTATCTAAAGAATAAAAATTACCGGTGTGCACTGGGCTAATTTCTCGGCGGCTACCATTTGCACGTTCATATTGCGCCATTGGGCCTTGCCGCGGGATTTGATTAGGCGCTGGAGGACTTTGGGTGAGCTGATCTTAATATAGACGATGATCGGGGCCAGAGAGGTTTTGCCCAGTTGAGACGGGTGGTTGATAGTGTCGCAGTCTAGCACCACCAATTGCATACTACGCGCCAATTCGAATATCCTTTCGATTTCCGACTGCACTTCGGCTAAAATAGAGTAAAACCTTTAGGTAAGCCTGTCAAATTGATAAAAAACAAAATAAAACTGAGCGGGGCTGGAGAATTCAAAAGTAAGATGCGTCGCAAAATAATGGTGCACACACGAGATTTTTTGAAAAGTTTTTGATAGATGTTTTGATACATTTAAAAAATATTTTGACAATAAAACTATTTTCAATTATTAATACATTTTAAAAGCGTAATTTTATAAAAAAAAGTTTGCAGAATAGCAAGATCGTGTTACTCTGGCTTTGTAGATTACATTACCATTTTTTAGGGCAAAGGCGGGCCCAATATATTTTAAGAATACATGGGCAAATCGGTCCGGAGTGGAGGGGGGAGTTAAACCCGGATATAAGGGGGAGGAGGTTAAAATCCGAAAAATGCATTTTACCCATATCATTTTTTTCTGGAGTGCATTTTACCCATATCGTTTTTCAATTTTTACGAAAAAATAGGTAAAAAATGTGAGTTTTAGTTTAAAACGCTCTTTTCATTGGATTTTTGAGCTTTTTTAGCTTTAAAACACTCATTTTGACCTCAAAATGAGTGTTTTAGAACCCCAAACTTAAGGTTTTAGAACCTCAATTTTTTGGGCAGTTAGAAGTTTACAAAATACAAGATCGCTTTTGCTATTGCTTTCGTTACTCTTGCTTTGTAGATTACATTACGATTTTTTTTCTGGAAGGCTATATCTCATTTTTTTCTTGATTTTACCTTGAATACTACGGTAATTAAGTATCTAGCTAAACGTTATAAAAATGATATAAATTCGTGGTCTTTGACTTAGATTCCCATTATATATGCATAAAAAACCAAAATAATAAAATTTTGAGTGATATCCTAATTTAAAATAGCTTGGAGACATCCCGTTTATGCGTAAAATATTGTGATTTCTAAAATCTATGCCGCAAAAATTTTAATTATATCATAGTCTATACAAAAATGATGTGGACTAAAAAAACACTTTAGGTGAGCATATTTCGCTAACGGTGCGATCGATGCACACAAAAACTATTAGTATTGTTTGTATGCCATTAAAAGTATGACATACCAGTGGGGTGCCCAGGATTTCATTTCGGGGGGGGGGCGGTCTGGTGGGGGCGGTCTGGGGGGGGGGGGTACATACTAACCCTGAGGGGGGGGGTCTGGGGGGCGAAAGCCCCCCAGCGGGGTCAAGGGGCAGAGCCTCTTGTCAGGGGGGTCCGGGGGGCAGAATGCCCCCCCGGGGGAAAAAATTTTTCATTTAAGGCGCTAAAATACACTAGATTTTAATTCCAGATGATAATTAAAACAAAATTTAAGGTTTTTTTTTATTCCTATCCATTTAAAACATGTGTTTAAAACGTTAATAAAAGGTTAATAATGTTTATAGTAGTTTTATTTAACATGTATGCCTTAACTATTGAGCGGCAAAATCGATTTGAAATTGAAAAACTGAGATAAATTGTCAATTTAAACTACCCGCGAAGCGGGGAAAATTTGGTTTTTTGACTATTAATATGCTTTTGGAAGGCACCAGGAAAGTTTCTGTATTAATATTTAAGAAAAAAAATTTCTCTCCCAAAATTCAAAAACGTAAGGGTCCCCCCTTACGAAAAAATCCGGCTTCGCCGGATTTCGGGGGGGGGGGAGGGGGGGGGAGGGGGCGGCCGCCCCCCCTGGGCACGCCACTGTGACATACACAAAAGTTTTTGTATGCATCGACATCATTAATAAAGTTTTTGTATACATCGACTGCTCCGTTAGCGAGATATGCTCACCTAAAGTTTTTTTTAGTTCACATCATTTTTGTACAGACTTTAGCTTATTAAAATAGCGATATAAATGAAATCTAAAGTGAAAATAGAATAAAATTTCACGAAAATAGTACAATGTTTTTACAAACTCTACGATTTTTATCCTTACCAAGACTGTTATTTTGTCTGGACGTTGATCGTTCCATGATGGCTCTTCTACTGGGGTTGTTTATTACGTTTCTTTTGGCGAGAGATATATCAGCAGTCACATGTGTTATAATAATACTAAAACTAAGTATTAATAAGTTCAAAAGCTTAAAACTAAATATCAATTCCATATATTGTAGAAATCATACTTGGTTATTTTTGTATAATAATTCTAGAATAAATTTAAACTTCAAGACCATTAACGCTTTTTTAACATTAGTTGTTTAGAATATATTTAGTTGTCAGTGTTTAGATACACGGGTAAATTTTTCCAAAACAAGGGGGTTAAACCGGCGTTATGGAAGTAAGAGATTGAACCCGAGAAAATGCATTCTTAAAAATTTTACATTTTTTGTATGTTATTTTTTGCATTCAAAGTTGATTCTTACGATATCGCTTCTTAAAAACACCGATCTAAGGTCAAAAATCCTATTTTAAAGTCTGCCGCAAGGATCAATTTCTGCAAGACGCTAACTCCATAAATATGTGCCAAGAGAAAATAAGAGCACTTACTTGCCCTCGAACTTATGTTTGAGATAATCGAAGACGGCCTTTTGCATCATATCTGTCACCTCGTAACCCTTTAGGGAGGGGCCCACTAGCACCACGGGCCGCATAGAAGGCACGACGTCATACGGTTGCACGTGTTCTTGCTAAAAGTTTCAAACCGTATAGAGTTTACCTATACATTGATACAACTATCGCCAAAAGATGTGTCCGCTTTGTCTTCGATTTTGACATTTTTTGTGAAAACAGTACCCCTGCCCCCAATAGCTCGCAAAAATTTTTTCAACAATTCTGTACGTGACAGATTGCTTAATGGGTATAACGATTTACGTTACAAAATATGCGCTCAAAGAAAGCGGATACTTTCTACTTTAATTTGATACCTTCATCGTTAAGACTTAAGATTGGTGCAATATTTTTTGCTTTCCTCCCCCCTTTTTTGTTCCAAAGTCGGAGGAGGAAGATTGCGCACCTTTCTTTCCTCACTTCGTATTTTTAGCAAAATGGTTTTTTGTACAAAAAACGTAATACCTCGACAAATACACACAAAACGACAAGTGAGTAAATTAAAGCCGAAAATACTTCCAGAACAATACCTTTGTACAACGCGGGTCTATATTAGTAGCTTCTAGAGTTAAAATTTTGTGGGGTTCTGGTAATATTTGTTAATTTTGTGGGTGGGGGGGTAGTGTTCGTTAAAATAGAAAAGTGCCCCCCCCGCCCCTTAAAATTATTTTTGTGGTCGAAAATATTTTTGTACAACCTTAGTTGTTTAAGGGCACAAAATATCAATGATTTTGCTTATTTTAATTTTTTTTCTACAGAAATTACGGTCATATAAATTTTAAAATATAATGTATTTTTGATTTGATTTTTAAAATACATTTTAATTTTTCTCGAATGGCTATATGACAAGAGTTTTTAGTGTAATTACAAAATATATTTCGTAAAAGTATTTTTGGCTGTTTTATTTTGATAAAATTATAAGTCACTTTGCATGGTTAAAAAGAACAATCGATTACAAATTAGTTATTTAAGTCATACTTTTTTCAGAAACATTTTCTTTCTATCTTTGGAAGCTGGGGGAGTGTTTGTTGAAAATTTTTTCCCTGCACTATCACTTTCTTCATTTGCCGTTCCCTCACCGCCGGTATTATCTAAATCATTTGTATTGCATTTATTTATTTTATTATAATTTAAGCTTTTTTAAAAAAATACTGGTTGCTGTTTGTTTGGTTTTATTCGTAGCATAATTTTTGCTCCCAAACCAGAATTTTCAAATCTAAAAATGGTAAATTTATTAGGAAAACCATCATAAGGTACTATTTAATTTAGCAAAGTATCTTTATATAAATAGACGTAATGTATGTGCGTGTGTGTGCGTGTGTGTGCGTGCGCGCGCGTGCGTGTGCAGAACTGTGCACTGCCCCAAATTTTCGAATTTTTTACCCCTGACCCCATCTTGATTTTGAAATCTGACCCCTCCCCCTTCCCCCTCGGGAAAAATTTAAGTACTTTTTTATAACAAATTTTCTTCCAAAAACGTGAATTTTTAACACAAATTCATGTTTTTACACCCTTTTTATACCTGAATATCGCTTTTTATTCAATAAAATGCAGACCTGTGCACGGTCTGAAAATGCCCCCCCCCCGTTTTATTGGAGGATTTGCCCCCTCCCCTGTTTTATTGCCCCCTCCTCCCCGCCAAAAAATGAAAAAGTACCCTAAAAATATGACGCCATTTTTGACCTATGATGACGCCATCATCGCGAATTTTTTGCAGTTTTTAGCCTATTTCAATGTATTTTAAGCCATTTTAGACCTATTTTTACCTTATTTTCGCTTTTTTTGTCCCTTTTTTCCCTTTTCCCTTCTTTTTTCTCTTTTTTTTCTTTCCCCCCTGCTTGCCCCCCCCCGTTTTATTGCCATCCCCGTTTCAAAAAAGTTGCCCCCCGTGCCTCCCCGTTTTGGAATTGCCCCCCCACGTTTAAACCCCGGGGGAGGGGCAGTGCACATGTCTGAAAATGTAGTATTATCTTATAAAAAATCTATTATTAAACATTTAATGGTTTAAAAGTATTTTGTTTCGGAAATTGGACCCCACCTGACCCCCCCCCTAAGTTTCAAAATCTTTCACCCCGGGTCGACGCCCCCTAGCTTGGTCCGACGACCCGGATGTTTTTGGAGTGGACTCACCCCATCTCTAAAAACGTTGTTTAGTACTACACGGTAATGCATAGAAGGGTTGAATTTCGAAAAAAGATTAGTAAATGGATGTAAATAATGCAGGAAAACTTAATTGTCAGCCGTATATGGCTGGCACGGGCTACTTGTAATATAAATGGTTTTTTATTATAACATATTTTTGGTACAAAATTTGTTTTGATCAAAATTTTAACCAAGTCAAAAACAAAGTTGTATTAAAGTAACGTTAAATGATTACTAACATACCGAAAAATGATACTATTATTATCGTATAATAATAAAATGCACTACCCGGGGTAGGGGGCGTGGAACCTCTGCTGTTTGAGCGTGGCATCATACCGTCAAGGGAATTCAAATTCGTTGCAGACGTCGAAGGTTTGCTACAAATGAATAATAAAACAAAATTAATCGAAATATAATGGTAATGTTATTACTGCTGGTCGAAACTCGCAATTCTACATATTGCTAATTTAAACTAACAATTTTCCAAAACTTAAGCAGCTAAAACCTAAATCATTAACCAAAATTATTTAGGGTTAAAAACAAAAGCTCCTTGGGGACTAATACGGTAAAATTTTTTTTTAATTTGACTCCAGGCCTACTTCCCCACATAAAAATTCTTTAGGGTTAAATGCAAAAGCTCCTTGCGGGACTAATAAGTTCAATTATATTTTTTTGACACCAGGCCTACCCACTTAACTGGATATTTAAAACAAATTAAACTGGATATTTAAAACAAACAACCTAATTCCTCTACTTTACGAAACATTGCGAAATTTAAAAAGTAAATTATTTCATTACGACCGATTTCTTTAGTAAAAGCCAAGTGCTTTTCTAAAAAAAATTTTCTGGGGGGGGGGGGGGGGGGGGGGTTAAAATTTTGGAATTTCTTCACTCTTTAAAAATATCTAAAAGCCTTCTACCCAATTTTTCACTTTTATCCTCCGCCCCCGACAATTTTAAAACTGGCCCTTCCACTATTTTCATCTTCAATTTTTTTGCGAAAGTGCCAATTCTTTAACACAAATGAGTAATGACTACCTATTTTTACACAAATTTTATATTGAGGGAAAAAGCTTTTGCTCAGCTAGGAACGCCTTACCCCTTTGACAATAAAAATTTATTTAAACGAATGTCCAAAATTGTTAGTATCAGAATATAAGTTTAAAAAATTTATTTTTAAAGTAAAAAATTATATTTTACAAAGAGTGTAATAATACTTACAATTTTGCAGCACCGGTTTTCGTTGTTTGTTGTCTAATGTTTTCTAGCTTAACAGGAGAAGGGATAAATCCAAGTTCACAATTTTCCTTCACGAGTCTTCCGATCCACCACTCATTGTTAAATTTCTAAATTATTATTTTTATATTTGCTAGCTAAGTAAATGTCGATTATAAAAATTTATTTTATGTCGTCAATAGCTATAAAACAAGCATTTAGCATAAATTGACAAGTGAAAAAACGCTAATATTAGTTTTTGGGTAATCCTCCCACATAATCTTGAGGCTTTTCTATCCACATTTAAAAAATTATAGAGAAACTGGTCTGGCTAGGTTTATCTTTTTTTACCACTAAAAACAACAAAAATCTAGAGGGTCATTCCATGCCAACTGATCCAGGGCTTCCCACTCATCATCTGGGATTTTCATTAAATTTGGTGTGGAAGTTGGTACTTAAGTGAAATGAACTCATGCAAATTTTTTCTTCTTAAAATGCTATTGTTCCTGAGCTATGGTACCCCCAAAATCACACCAAACTCATGTAGCGTGTAATGACTTTGTTACGAAGGCATTTTTGAACAGCCTTAACTCAGTCATTATATACTTTATTGATGTGAAAACAACGTTACTAAGTCAAAATTTGACAAGGATTTCAAAAATATAATTTATTTAGTTTCAGAATTTTTAGTTTTTGCATTATAATGATTTTAAAATGAGGCAAAATTTGTCGAGTCACTAATTCGAGCATTTTTGAAAAGGCCATATCTCCTGAATAAGACAACCATTTGAAGTAAATTTTTTTACATGAAATAACATATAATTTTACATATTGTGGCACAAAAATCAGCTTGCAGGACAATTTATTCATCCATTTAGAGACCACCAAAGTTGCCTTGAAAATTAAAATTGCAAAAAATGCCCTATGTTTAGCCAGCTTTTAGACAACATACTCCAGCTTGGATCTTTTTTTAATTAGCACCATTAGAAAGAGCAGGTAAAACAATGTAAGTGACCAAAAAATCACGATGGTGTTAGATCTTGTTTTAGAGTAATTCAGTATTGAATACATCATAAATTTAGCTTTCGACAAAAATCACAAAACTTTTAAAATGTGGTTTAAAGGCCTCATAACACACGAAACCAATAGTTAAATTTTTTTAAAACCCAGTGTGTTAATGTTTTAAACAAATTTTATCATTACATAATTTTTAACACATCGTTTGTGTTCCTTTAACTTTAAATAATAGTTTAACAATATTTTTCTTTTTTTACTTTTTCTTTTGTTGTGTGCATAAGCATGTAAAAGTGTTGTATGAGTATGATATGTAAAAGTTTGAGTGAGTATGTAAGAGTCAAGAGTGCATGTGTACTTCTATCTTTTATTGATGTGTTTTTTTAATAAAAAATACATTTGTCCTGATAATTTTTTTACAAATGAATCATCCAAGTGCATCAAAAATTCCAGAACAGCAGCGCGCTTGCTGCAATCCTTTTAAACTCCACAAAAAATATTTCATTTCAAAATAAGATTTTAAAAGGCCTGAGAAATATTTCTGCTAAAACTGCAGCTAGTTTAAAAACAATAACTGGTCAAAATATGGAAGGATTATTGTTGTGTATATCATGCCGAGCTCAGCTAAATGTGAGGTTACAAAATCAAACACCTTCTACAAGTGGTTCCTCAATAGATTGTGCTTTTGGGGAAGAAGCAAAAGAATATAGAAAAGGTCCTGCAACAGAAGCCGATGTCTTGACATTGCAGCCGATGCTATTGGCGCATCTCCTTTAAAATTTCAAAGAATTAGCAAAAGACTATCCTCAAGAATTAGCAAAACTTAGCCAAAATTCCCAAAGAATTAGCAAAACTGAAGGAGTCTTTGCACGCCCTGAGCCAAAAAAAGGAAGACCATTGTCAGAAACAACCAAACAGCTAGTGCTTCAGACTTATGAAGATGATAAATTTTCCAGGTTATGTCCAGGAATAAAAGACAAAATTAGCGTGCATGTGGTGGCCAAAAAATTCAAATGCAAAAAAAGCTTATTTTGTGCAATTTAATTGAGTTATATGCAAACTTCCAAGCTAAAAACAGCACAGAAAAAATTGGTTTTTTTAAGTTTTGTGAACTAAAACCAAAATGGTGCATAACTGTTGGTGCTTCAGGAACTCACAATGTTTGCGTTTGTATGTATCATCAAAATTTGAAGTTAATGCTAGGTGCAACAAATTCAGTAACAAGTGATTACAAAGAACTAATTGGGAAAACTGTATGTGATATAAATTCTCGCGATTGCTTGCTTTGGCGCTGTGACAACTGTCCTGGTGAAACACCACTTCAAGAATACTTGTCAGAAATCTTTGAAGAGTCAAACCCTGAAGCATATCATTGGTATAGACACCCTTCAACCTGGGCAATATGTTGCATGCATATATGATGACAATTGGTGAATTGGCAATGTATGTGAAGTGTCAATAGAAGATAAAGATGCATTGATTACTTTTATGCATCCACATGGACCATGTAGAATGTTTTACTGGCTACCTACTGTAGATAAGTGTTATTAATCCCCATATGCTTGCAATCCCCATATGTTTGCAATTGTTCCACCGCCTATGGTTACTACAATGGGCAGAAACTACACTTTCACATGCTATAGTGCAGGACATACAGAAAAAATTTTCTGCTTAAAAACTGATTGAAAAAACAACTTATATGATAATAAACAATGGAAATAATAGTAAAAAATCACTATGGACCAACGCAAAAGCTATAATACTAAGTTTATGCTATATGTAATGTCTTGTATTGAGTTTTATGCATTAAAATTTTTTTTGTCGAAAGCAAAAGTTTTGATGTATTCAATATTAAATTACTCTAAAACAAGGCCTAACACCATCGTGATTTTTTTGTCACTTACATTGTTTTACATGCTCTTTCTAATGGTGCTAATTAGAAAAAGACCCAAGCTGGAGTATGTTGTGAAAAAGCTGGCTAAACATAGGGCGTTTTTTGCAATTTTAATTTTCAAGGCAGATTTGAGGGTCTGTAAATGAGCAAATAGATTGCCAATCAAGCTGATTTTTGTGCCACAATTTGTAAAACTATATGTTATTTCATAGAAAAATTTTTATTTCAAATAGTTGTCTTGTTCAGGAGATATGGTCTTTTTAAAAATGCTCGAATTAGTGACTCGACAAATTTTGCCTCATTTTAATATCATCTTAACACGAAAACCAAAGATGCTGGAGCTAAATAAACTTTATTTTTAAAATCCTTGTCAAATTTTGACTTAGTAACGTTGTTTTCTCATCAATAAAGTGTACAATGACTGACTTAAGGCTGTTGAAAAATGCCTTCGTAACACTCTCGTTACACGCTTTGTGGTTTTTCCGTGATTTGGGGGGTACCATAACTCAGGAACGACAGCATTTTAAAACGAAAAAATTTGCATGAGTTCATTTCACATAAGTACTAACTTCCACACCAAATTTCATAAAAATCCAAGATAATGAGTGGGAAAAATTTTTAAAATTGGATCAGTTGGGATGGAATGACCCTTTCCCCTTAAATTCTGGGGTTTAACCCCCCCACTCCGGACCAACTTGCCCATGTATACCCCCAGACCACCCCTCCGAAATGAAATCCTGGCAAGGCGTACGCCACTGAACCATGGCTAAGAAGAAAGCCAATTTAAATCCTTTTTAAAATTTTTTAATATTAAACAAATTAAAATTACTTTAGTCTCCACAACTCATTTGGAGCGAGAATACAATTAGCTAAACATTATCCCAGCGAAGGGAATGGTTCATTTGAGAACAAAACTATGGTTAAAAACATCTGAAAATGCTAAAAATAAAAAATGAAAATTTGCCCAAACTATAGTAATGTACGGTACAAACTGTTGTTATGGTAGCAAATTTTTTGGGAAAAAAATTTTCGTAACCTGGGGAAAAATGTATCAAGTTATAACTTGAAAGTGAATACAACCTTTAGAGATGATAATTTTTTCGTAATCTCGCTCAAGAGTGCAGACTTTTAAATTAATGAAAAATATACTCTTCGCTTGAACATTTACAAAGGTCTCGTGTTTTATTATATACAATTTGGATTTTTTTAAATCAAACATAAAAAAGAAAGAGTAATAAATACCTTCGCCCGTTCCAATTGTTGAGAGGCGAGTTTTTCCGTTTCGCGACGGTTCGTCTCTCTGTCTTCCTCCATTGACAGCTCGCTGTCATGGTCATGGGTGTCGTAGTCAGTGGAAAACTTAATAATGAACAAAAAGTTTTAAATCTATAACTTTTTTCTCATTATGTATGTTACACGTAATAAAACACCAACAAAGACATAGCCAGGCTGTTTTACGCAAGTTAAATTCACAATTAATCACCTTTTTTGGATCCATAGGTGAGAACGGTACTCGGTCTGAAAAACTACTAACCCGAAGTAACTGATACTTTGAAATCGATGAGGGCGCGCGCGGTCATGGGGTGTAACTTACTTTTAAAGGTTTTTAACAGGTTTTATTTAGTTAAAAAGTATATATTAAAAATTGTGGTTTTTTGAATTAAAAACTTTGGGATCTTAATACGAGTCCTTTTGGCTTTCCAGGGGGTCGACCCGGGGTGGAAAAATTTATTAACCCGCCCGGAAAACACCTATAAATCAGGCTATAATAAATGTATTTCAAATCATTGGGAAGAGACGATTTTTAAACAGATGTTAGTATTTTAATAATAAATTTGCTCCAGCAACTAGAAGGAAACCCTTTATTACGCCTCCATTCAGCCGACACGACGCTTCCCGTCGGCTGGCAAGGCGCGGTTGGAGCACGTCAATGCCGCCACTGCCCTGTATTTTTTTGTGGGGGGTTCGGGGTGGGGTTTTGACCTCCAGGGGGGGGGGGGTGGGGTGTTTTTTTTGGGGGGGGTTTTTTTTTTTTTTTTTGGTTTTTTTTTTTGTTTTCAAGTTTTCTTTTCATTAAATCAAATTCTGGCTACAATCATAGATGTTTTTACTTTTTCTTTTTTGGGGCGGGGTCCAGGTCCGCTAGGGGGGGGGGGTCAGGGGTTCAAGGGGTCGATGGGGGAGGGGTCAGAAATGGGCCTTAGGGGGCAGAGGTCTCAGAGGCCGCAGGGTGGCCACCCACCCCCCCCCCCCCCGAGTGGAATTTCTCTTTTCTTTATTCTGGCCCGGCCCATTCTCACCCCGAGTGGACGCCAAAATTTTTTTCGGGGGGGGGGGGTCCGGACCCCCTGGCTTTTTAGGAGGGTCGAACCCGGAGGGGGGGGGGGTCAGGGGGGGGTCTAATTTTTAACAAATTTTTTAACACAATAATTTAAGTGTTTTAGGTCTAATACTAAATTTTATGTACTAAAACCGCCTATTTAGGCCTAAAAAGTGTATTTAAACACTGTTTTTAACTAAAAAACCGTGTTTTTCACAGTAAATAAAAAAGTATAGTTCCAAATTGGTCGGGAGAGGGGGGGTCCGGCCTTCCAAGGGGGGGGGGGTAGGTGGAACCGCTCTCGAGCTTGGGGGATTTTTTCCAGGGGGGGTCCGAGATTTTGGCTATAGGGGGGTGGTGGACCCCTCTGTCCCTGTCCCCCCCCCAAAAAAACATCTATGGCTACAATACTGCCTACTGTTAGGGCCGATCCAGGCGGATGGGGGAATATAATATACCCCCCTCAAATTCTGAGGAAGCAAAAAATTTTGTAAGGTTCCTCCTTTGGTTTTTACACAAAAAATTGAGAAAATATTTTTCCCATAAAAGTTTTCCTGTGGCGTATTTAATGCACAAAAACGCAAAAAAATCAAAATTTTCTGCTTCGCACACATTGTTCTTTATTAATCTCATAGGTAAAAGTTTCTAGATTTACTCAATCGATAAAAAATAATATTTTTAGCGAAAAGTCCTGTTCTTCGTATAAAACATTACTACATCCAGTTAAAAATATTAATTGCATTTATTTTTCAACCGTTATTTACAATTAACATAGCCCTGCTAGTAATGGCGTGCGTAAAGGTGTGGTGCGGAGTCAAACTTTTTGTCTTCGATTTTAATATTTTTTTGCAAAAACATTGCCCCTGCCCCCAATAGCCCACAAAATTTGTTTCAATAAAATATCTCCATTGGTTCAGGAGTAATGACCCCCCAAAAATGGCGTTTTTCGACAATTTTGTACGTGAAAGCAGACCTGTGTGTGTACGGTCTGGAAATGCCCCCCTCCCCGCTTTATTGGAGGACTAGAAAGG
>JASAMX010030965.1:0-15736 GCA_030248175.1 Microlaimidae sp. YZB2_3 | reverse complement strand
TGTGGTGCTAACAGTACCGTATTGCTTAGAAAGAAGAAGATGAACATTAATTACAAAATTTACCCACGTTCTCTAATTATAATTGGCGCAGTGGAGTGAGCTTTAATCGCCGTGTGGCGATCCTGCATCACCAATGATTGCAATTATATTTTTTGAAATAAAAAAATAATGATAAAATGATGAACATGCATTACAAAATTTATCCAAGTTCTATAGTTGGCGCGGTGCCGTGGGCTAAATTGCAATGTGGCGCCTCCACGACGCCGATGATTGGAATTATATTTTTGAAATAAAAATAATTAGAAGAAGGAGACGAAGTTGAACATGAATTAAAAGGTGCACCAGTTACAGTTGGCGCGGCGCCGTGAGGCTAAATCGCCGTGTAAGATGAATTTAAATTACAAAATTTACCTACGTTCTCTAATAATGGTTGGCGCGGCGTCACGGGACTAAATCGTCCGTGGCGCTCCCGTGCCACCAATGATATCATGAAATTGCACCACAATTAAATAAACTTTCATTCAATTAATATTTACTGTAGAGTTGAGAAAACAAACCGAGTTATTCCAAACTAATAGAGAATCACGACGGTTAACGATGTACACAAAGGTCTCGAAAAGAATTGGAAATAATTTGTATAAGACCGGAAAAAATGAGGAAGAAACAAAATGCACAACCAGCTATCTTTAAAAAAAAAATTTTATGTTTATGTTATTTTCAAGTGCTATGATCGTGGTTTTTTTGTTAACCAACGTCATATACAAATTATTTTTAAATCTGCTCGAGACCTTTGTGTAAATGGAATTAACCGTCGTGATTCTTCATAGACAAAAAAATGGGAGTACGAAAATAGGATGATTTGCGGAGATACGTTCTGAGGTTGCGTTGACTATCCTGGTAAGTAAGTTCCGACTTTCATGACAGAGGGAGAAAAATCGAAGTTCAGTTCCCTGGTTGTTTCAGCGAAAGTAAGTTCTTCTACCCATTTTGAGGGCAGAAAAGAAGCGATTGCTACCTACCTGCCTTACAAAGTCGGTCGACGCCATTTGAGTCACCGAGTAAAAATTTAAGGGTCTCGACTCTACAGGTCGGTTTTTCAGATTTTTTTTTCGCGCTTCGCTCCGCTCAGCGTTCGATCATTTTTCTTTTTCTATGGCATTTTTACAATTGAGAAAATCCATTTATTTTAGAGTTTAAATGATTTTTTACATTTTTTTATCATTCGATTATTTTTGCAATATTTTTTACAATATAACAACGGATTTGTAGCTAGGCTTAACTTTATTAAGCATAGTAAGATTTAAAATTTGAAGGTTAGGAGATGTAATTTTAAAATTTTTTTTCTGGCTTTGCTACCCTCACCTAATGTAAACAAACCAAATGCATTGGAAACCAAAAAAGTGGTATTAAATTGTTTTTTTATAAAAGTTATGTTTCGTTTTTTGAGTTAATATAAGTTTTGTATTATTAATTATTAAATATACACTCCGCGCAAAGCGCAATATTTTTTAGCTTTTTTACAACGTTTAAGATTTGGATCGACCTTCCCTTTCCAAAAATTCTTTTCAGGGTTGGTTTGACCCCTCCCCCCTCTTTTATAAGTTTTGGCTACGCCAATTCTTCGAAAGATCCTAAGCTTTCATAAAATTTTCCGGAAAGGTTGTAAATTTAAACCCCATAGTCAAAATCTTATCTCTCAATTTTACACACCTTTTTGCAATCGCTTGATTTTTTAAACTCATTATTCAAATGTTTCAATTATTTTTATTTGTATATTAGGAGAACTCAATTTCCAACAAGACACGGTTGGCCTGTCTCCTCTGCGGTGGCAAAGTGTACTACGGAACAAAGCTGGGCAAAATTTACTCCCGTAATTGTTCACAATGCCCGTGGGTTGCGGGAAATTGGGACGTTTGTTCAACTCTGTTCAGTCAAGCAACGCCAGGTCCTGCGTTGTTGAATAGTTGTTGTCAGACGATCTGACAAGATTCATTTGTCAATTATTCAGCTGTAGCTAAAACCGCAGAGCAGTTTAAACGGTCAGCTTAGTTTTTGTTAACATTAAAAGAATATTAGGACTAAAAAATTTTCTATCGAAGGAATCATCCAAAAACAAATTATTTTGGAAGATACAAAAAAAAACGCAAAATATTGTTATAAAACATGTTTTCAAAAATAACACGTTAATCGAGTTGAAATTAGCCGTGGACTTCGATATAAGAAGTATTGATCTTATTGTAGGACTTTAATCTTATATCGAAATCCACGAATTAGTATCTATTTGTCTTGGACTACTTGCTGCAGATGGAACAAAAACATCTTATTAAGTTTATCACTGCATAATATTAATAGTTTTATGACTAATGAGTAATAAAACAGAAACACAAAAAGTGAAGAAACAAGAAATCTCGTACTCTTTGAGATTGTGACGTCTACTCAAACTCAAACCATATGTTTAGCAAAATGTTTAATCAAATGGATGCTGCAACCTCAATATCGATTATCCACCACTTGTACAGATTTAATTGATTTATTTTTTTTGTTTTGTTTATTTGTTTTATCAGTTTTATTTTATCGATTTTATACTGAGTACATTAACCACAATTTTTTAATTGTTATAGGCACCTTGCACTGAAACTTTGTTTATACATGAAGTATGCAATATACATAAGCGTCACCATAATGGATAATTACCGTATCTCCTACTCATCTTTCGTAGTATGCAGATGAGGCGATCGAAAGCGCGCGAAATTTCGATTGGTTGATCTGCATACTACGAAAGATAAGTAGGAGATACGATAATTATCCATTATGGTGACACTTATGTATAGGGTAGTGCATTTAATTTCGGCACTTTTTTGTTTTTCCAATGTAACTTTTCATTGTATGGCCCGATTTTTATGTTTGATAGCTCATTTTGAAGCTTTCACGATACTGCGTTGCGTCACAAAAGTGTCACTGTACGAAAGTAGTTTTTTTACTTAATTAAATCAGTTTTTAAAAAAAACTGAAAATTGGCGAAATTAAAAATATCCATTTAATTTCGGCACTTTACAAACAATCGATTGTTTCTCAGTAAAAAAATCATAATTTTCAAAAATTTAAAAGCCTATCATTATCTTCAGACAGTTTTCTTTAATTTAAGCATTTACTTGTTGTTCAACGTGTAACTGGCAAAAAGTTACAGCTAAAATGCCAAATGGTATCAAAATGAGCAAAATTTGGGAAAAAAGTGCATTCAATTTCGGCACTTTTTAAAATGACCCTCTTAATCGAGTTTAAGTGCAGTGCTATGACCCCTACACATATCAACGTTGTCTTTTAACTATTTACAACTACAATTTAACACCCGACCACTTAATTCAATCCGTTTTTACCTACAGCATATGAGTGCCGAAATTACACTATTTTATTTTATGACGATTGCTCACCACAGACGCAACGTAGAACCACGGGGACTGAAAATTCGGAAAATAGACTAAATTTTACCAGGGCAGTTTAATTTTTAAACCAATTTATTGCGTAATCATGAAATGCCCATGTTCTAAAAACGAGTATCAATTTTATTTTTTTATAAATCACACAATTTCACATAAAAATATCACAACATAACCAATAAAAAGCTCACGACAGTCATCTACATATAATTATCTCTCATTTAAGCTATCAAACGTCATATTCCGTTCAGGATTATAATTACCATAGATATAATCCAAAATCAAAAATGCCCAATTGGGAAAAGTGCCGAAATTAAATGCACTACCCTATTGCATACTTTATGATGTATAAACCGAGTTCCGGTGCAAGGTGCCTATAACCGTAGTGCATGGTCGAATGGATGCTGCAATATCCATTTGATCATAGACAACCTGTTGAGCCATCGGTACCGTGCTGGTATTTAGGGCAGCAGCCAACAGACGTACGGGTACCACCTGGTTGTTGAATATTTTGTTCTATAGAATTAAGTTCACAGTTGGCTTGGATATCATATATTTTTGTTATTGGACATCAATATAGCATATCAGTTTTCCATTTAGCAAACTAAGAGATAGGGTAATGCATGTAATTTCGGCACTTTTTGGACATTTTTAAAACCGTTTTTTGGCCATAACTTTTTTCAGCTTTGTTTGATCAAAAAGTTTTATATTACAAAGTTGTGTATTTTCTTATTCTGAACACACTGATATGCATAACAATCAACATCTGCGTAAATTTCGTTTTATAAGGGACGATATCTAAAATGGCCACTTTGGAAACTTCGTTTGGTGCATTTAATTTCGGCACTTTTTTCTTCAGGCTATAACGTTCTTGTTTTTAGATCAATATTAATGTTTAATGGCTTAATTGGAAGTTGACTGCTACATTTATTGCCATATTGGTTATTTTTACTCTAATTTGTTGTTATCTGAGTGAAAAATTGAAAACTAAATAAAGTGCCGAAATTAAATGCATTTTCGAAAGTGCCGAAATTAAATGCACCTTTTGCCCATTTTCCTTCAAGAAGTTACTGCAGCCAGCGAAAAAATTGGTAGATGATGTTATGACTGTCCTTTTTTTCTCCCATTCATCTAGTTTCTAACGAGCTATCAATCACTTCTCAATTTAAATTTGGGACCAAGTTATGATAAGATATGTAATCAAAACTTGAAAAAATGCCGAAATTTAATGCATGACCCTAAAAACAGTTTCCTAGTACTCCAAGACACTAGTTTTTTTGGAAATAGGGTTAATGGTGTTGCACGTCTGCATCACATGGCAGTTTCCGTTTAGCAAGCCAGGTTTGAGTTTTTCATTTAGCGAATCAGTACTATTAAGAATATATAACAGAAGAATGTCCTACTGTACACTAAACTTTTGACCAAAATTTTGCGAAAAAAGTCGCACTTTTAAATTCGTGTGCGACTTTTTTCGCAAAAATCCGCCATTTTCTGGTAGTTTTCCCGCGCTGCGATTTTTAACACAGTGTTAGTTTTCTCGCAGTGGGGACTGCGACTTCTTTTGCACTCAATACTGCTTTATTCGCACTGCGACTATTTTTGCACTGCGAGTCTAACTGCATAACAAAAAAATACAGACGCTGGTGATCATTTGAAATAGGGTAAAACACATCAAAACTTGTTTTATTTAATTTTAAAACGTTGGAGAGTTACTTTATTTCATTAAAACTAAAAAGTTTTAACATCTTAAAGTAAAAAAACGACTTTTACTTATTTAAACACAAATTTTCGCTCCACTTTGTTTTTATTTTTTTTGTTGTGCAGCCAGACTCGCAGTGCGAAAATAATCGCAGTGCAAATAAAGCAATATAGAATGCGAAAAAAGTCGCAGTCCCCACTGCAAGAAAACTAACCCTGTGTTAAAACTCGCAGCGCGAGAAAACTAGCAGAAAATGGCGGATTTTTGCAAGAAAATTCGCACATGAATTCGAAAATGCGACTTTTCTGGCAAAATTTTAGTCAAAAGTTTAGTGTACAGTCGGACATTCTCTTGTGTTATATATTCTTGCTACTGGGGAACTACTTTTATCGCTTTAGATAAAAGCAGTTCCCAGTACTTCCAGTACCTTTTTGTTTTTTTTAAGTTAGGTAATATGTTCTGAAAAGTGTCCGTGTGAAGTCTCGGTCACAAGCCTAACAGAAACTTATTTGCTGCTTACGTGCGACGTGAACTATGTAAGATCACTCCCAGGCGACTTAAATAAATCCTTCACAGAATTTGAAATCGGTACACACTGCGCGCAGTGAACATTTTAGCAGGAAGGCTACTAACATCGTTATTGACGTTGGAATTTAATTATGGCGGTAAATTGTGTTTCCTAATGGCTTGGCTCAGTGTATTTTTTTACATAATCTGCTTATGAAAATAAGTTTTGGACAATGTAACAACAACAACCCGCTGACCCGCTGCAGCATCCATTCAATGAAAGATTATTAATAAAAAAATATATAAATCTATAAAATAAATATTGATAAAATTGGTACATGTGGTCGATAAATGAACGAATAATTTATTTGCTATTTTTGGTCAAGTCAAGTGGTATAATAATCGAATGGATGCTGCAGCAACCCAAGAAATCATTTTATTAGTATTTTAATGAGAAACAAAGTTGTTCTTACATTTTTAATTTCCTTGTTGGTTACAATTACAAAACACAATCAAAAATGCAAAATTATTTGCTTAAAACCAGTGTTTTTCATTAATTGCTTGTTTTTAAATAAACAAGCTCTTGTGGATTGTTTATAAAATTTATGTTTCAGGCTCGCGCTTGAAAAACGTGCACTTAAATTTTTTAAAGTTTTCTGTAACGTGTCTTAATTTTCGTTTCGAGACCATGAGGACAAGAATTAATGTTTTGGCCAATCCAAAACCTATCTCTTGGAGTTCAAATTACAATTGGCCCGCTCTGTGATATCTTATTTCTAGAAAACCAAAAGAGATTATAATTTTTTGCTTTAACAGTGCGGTATACCAAATCATGGTGCATTTTGTTTCGCTTGGATTTTGGTATCAATCGATGCATCAGGTTTCACCGAGTAAAAAATTGTATTATAAAAAAAAATAATTTTCAGCGGTTGTCCAGATATTTAAGAATATCGCTTGGTTATTTTAAATATTTTTTTTGTTTTTTACCAAACACCAGCCACGGTGTGTTTTGTTTGCTTACGTTTGACTTTGCAAACGCATTCTTTCTCGTAGGTTGACTGAGCCGCAAAAAATCGATGCAATAATGAAGCGATAATATCTAGATAACCGCTGAAATTTAATTTTTTGTAATACAATTTTTTACTCAGTAAAACCTGACGCATCGACTGATACCAAAAACCAAGCGAAAAAAATACACCATGATTTAGTATACCACACCTTTAAAATTTGAAAAGGCTTGGTTATGTATCCTCCTGGACTTAGGTGTGCAGAGGAAGAGGGTTGGGGGGTTATTATAACCTTCCCTCTTATAATCTTGAAACTGCCGACACCCTACCCCCAAATTTAAGGGTAGACCGGATCCCCCAAAATTTAGTGTACTAGTACTAAAAACGCTAAAAATGGGCGTATTTGGGGGTATACCCCAAATTTTTTTTAGGAAACTTACCAAATTTAGAGGGTCGGTACACCCTCCTAAAATCCGTGAAGCTTTTACTTATGCTCCTGGAACCGCCACCACCCACATATATTTTAGTGTTATTTACTTGTGGCACCCATAGGTGAGAAAGCCGAGGGGGGCAGTGTGGGGTCCACCCCCAGCCTCGAAATTTTGGGACCTCCCTAGGCAAAATCTAGGGGCCCCCCTTCCCCCAAATTTCCGAATTTTTTACCCTGACCTCCCTCTAAAATTTAAAATTTGACCCCCGCCCCTTTGGAAAATTTTAGGTCCTTTTTTTATACCAAAATTTTTTTCCAAAAACGTAAATTTTAACACATATTCATATTTTTACACCCTTTTTATACCAAAATATCGCTTTTTATTAATAAAATGTAGTATTAACCTACAAAAAAACAATTATTAAAGTTATTATGGTTTAAAACTGTTTTGCTTTGGACACCGGACCCCACCTGACCCCTCTCTAGATTTCAAAATTTCGCACCCCGGGTCGACCCCCCCTAAAAAGCTAGGGGAGTCCAGAACCCTCTGGGACCCTCCTCCTAGAATTCAAAATTCGATTTACACCGGGTAACCACCCCCTCCCCATCCTAGCTGCCGGGACCGTGCTCACCTATGGTGGCATCCCGGTTGTATTCACTACAATGACGTGCAAATAACGACAGAAAATTGTGCTTGCGATATAAATAAACCAGTAGCCTCAGTCATAGATATTTTTTGGAGGAGGGGGGCACAGGGGTCCACCCCCCTCCCCACCCTAGAGCCGAAAATTCGGACCTCCCCTACAAAAAATCCAGGTTCCCCTTCCTCCTAAAGCTCCAGAGCGGTCCGGCCTTACCCCCCTCTCCCCCCTCCCGACCACTTTGGAAGTATATTTTTTTTATTTACTGTCAAAAACACAGTTTTTTTAGTTAAAAACAGTGTTTAAAAAAACTTTCTAAAAAAACACTTTCTAGGCTTAAATAGGCTGTTTTAATATATAAAATTCAATATTAGACTTAAAAACACTTAAATTTGATTTAAAAAAATTTGTTTAAACATCGGACCCCCCCTAAATTTGAAATCTCGCACCCGGGGTCGACCCCCTTAAAAAGAAAGGGGAGTCCAGACTCCCCCCCCCCCCTCCTAAAAAATTTTGGTCTTCCCCCCAGGGAGTGGACCCCCCTAGCGGACCTGACCAAAAACATCTATGACCTCACCTCTGTACTTCATATACTGCCGACGTTCTCGACGTTGCACCGTTACGCGTTAACATTAATTTGTAACATTACTCGCATAAAACGTATTTCTATGCTATTAAGACTGATTCATACTTATGTAAAAACGCCCTTTGGATAAAGTCCAAAAGGACGTTTTTACATAAGTATAAACCCGGCTTAAAACAGTATTAGTTTAAAGTTTTATTTAATCACTACGTAGTTACATCACGTCCAAAATATCTTAAATAAAAAAATCAATAACTATTTGTAGCAATAAAAGGGAATCTACCTGAATAAGAACAAAAATATATAATTATACCGAAAAATGCACCGATCCTGAATAAAAAAGGTTCTGATATATAGGTGGTTAGAATAAAATATTTTTGTCTTGACCTTCAGCGGAGTAAAATTTTATCGGCATAACCAGACTTCTGGTCGTTATGTCGAATAAAAGCTTCCATTTTTGAACCCACCCGCATCAATTTTAACCTTCTTTTTCCAGTTAACATAATCTAATCTGTAAATGATCAAGTAATGACATCTATGTTAACTTTAAAATTCCCGCCTCTTGCGGTTGCAGCTCGGAGAACTTCTTGAATTGTCTTTGACATTGTATCATTTTTAATACACGAAATAGATCTTTATGGTATAACTCAATATATTTTAGTTCGCGCCAAATATGATGTCGGTTATAAACGGGTAATTTTAAAAACACTTTCCTATTTGAAATTGACGAATCTCAAACCGCTATTTGCTGTAGATTAAAAATGAATTTTATCAGGGTGAAATTGTGGGGATGGTCAAGTAACCACTCGTTCTTTGAAAAAATATCACGCGCAAAGGAACACGTGACGCAATTTAATAATTATTGGTTACATTACCACTGAAGAAGTTTTGTCTTGGCTTGCGCGTTTAAATTTAATATCTTTTTGACGGAGAGCAGTAAGTCCGTATTTTTAACCTGAATGAATTGAACTTTAGCACATTTTTTTGTATATTAATTTTAAAACTTTTGGTATTTGCCGTTTAACTAGCCATCGCTTCACTCTTGACCGAAAACCGTTAAAAAAAGTTAAGTTACTATCACAACAACAAAACTATCAGCAAGTCCTGTTATTCTACCGACAATAAATAAGAGTTTTTCAAAGCCATTCCAAAATAGCGCCTAGATTGTAACTGTCTATTCTCGGCTATTGTTCATTTATCCACCGACAAAAAGACAACTTATCATCTGTTATTGTTGGTTTTCGCGGACAAGAACCAGGTAATCGTCGCGTTTTGACGGGTCCGCTGCTGCTTCGGAAGCTTTCACTTTCTTTCCGTGCAATAAATACGGGCTCTGGAGGGAGTGCTGGCAGTTAGAATAGCCCATGCCTAGACCCACGCCCGAACCTAACCACACCGGCCACACTCGCCCTGAAAGCATATTTAGATAAATAATCTATAATCATAAGTGGGCAGCCTCTTGGATTTTGGACTGGGGCAGGTAAACCCAACCATACGTGGGTAATTTGGTCCGTAGTGGGGGAGGGGTTTAACCAGGAATTAGGGGGGGGGGTGTTAAAATCCGAACAATACTAATCTTAACACTTATTTATAGATATATATTTTACACAAACATTACTATATACAAAGTGGTTGTCACCTCAGTGAATTGTTATAAATACTTAATAAAACTGAGGGGAATGGCCCAATACCCATTTAGTTTTTCGATTTTGAAGGAAAAATAGGTAAAAAACGCTAATTTTGGGTGAACCCTTTTTATTGGAATTTTTGAGTTTTTTTTTGCTTAAAACAGTCATTTTGATCTCAGAACTTAAGTTTGGAAGGAGTTAGAAGTCATTTTAAAGACATTTTTTTTCTTCATTTTTCCCAAAATTGGGGTGGGGTTAATCCTTTCTCCCCCCCCCCACTTCTGAGTGGGGGGGGAATAAACTCTCAATCTCAGAATTTGGGGGGAGGGTTAACCCCCTCCCCTGTGCCCATGTATGTACCCAACCCCCGAAATTTAAGGGTGTGTCTTAAAAACTTTTTTTGGGTATACAATCCGAATACCCCATTAGCGTTCTTAGTAGTGGGATCTCCCAAAGTTTAGGGAGTGTCCGGGATACCGTACCACCAAATTTTAAAAAGGGATGTCGGCAGTTTCGAGATTTTTTTGGAGGGGCAACCCCCTTCCCCTGCCCACCATGTTTATAGTTTATTTTAAAAACTGAAACAAATCTAAAATTAAAAAAACATTAACTTTAACTTATTTAAAATTTAAAAAATTAAAATTTACTTTTTAATAAAATAACGGACAATATTACGCCTACTGCAGCGCCTCCTCCGGTTTTCAAGATAGTATCCGCTAGACATCTGTCTAATTTATGCCCCAATTCGTCCTCGGACTTAATCCCTTTTTTCGGTTCGGCCATCTAAATTTCGCTGTTATAAGATTTTAAAAAAATGAATGCCGCTATATTTATAACATCGTTGTTTGCTACGGCTGATTTGATCGCAGTCAGCATGAAAATAATGCGCCACTACACTTTTATACAATTTTTAAATTTAGAAATAAAACTATAAAAGTCAAAGTCCCAGAGAATTTACGCCGATTATGACTCATTATGGGCTTCGCGAAAAGGATAATGATGAATACTGCAAAGTAATACAAAATGAATAAAATTAACTAATTTTTTCGCAATCTAACGTATAGACATCCCAAATCGACGTTTAGCCTTACAGTGTTGTACAACTACGCGCTTAAAAAGCTACAAAATTAATTATATTCACAATCTTTTTTTCAATTTCTCTGTGCGCATTTTACCACGCTTTATTTCAGGCACGATATTAATTTCATCATAACAAAAAGCTATGCATCTAACTCTGGTGGCAACTTTTCGGCGCATTGCTTTTATTTAAAAAATTTTTTTAATGAAAAATGACTAGAAAATTTTAGTCGGAATTTTAGTAACGTTTAAAAACATATTTTCTGAAATTTAATTTTCTAGTGTTTCGGTGCCTTTTTTCTCACACAACCCGGACCCCTTCCCCTTGAAAAAAGCTGCCTCTCGAACTTCAGTAAAGGGCTCTCGCCCACCACATCCGCATACCCCTTTGAAATTACATCCTGGCAACGTAGTGAATTAGCTTAGAACAGCTTTAACTTAGTAAAATAGTTTTGTATTTTTTTAATTTGTAAAATGCGAATAAAGCCGAAAAGGGTATAGCCAAACCAATCCGGGATGTGTGGTATCCAAACAGTGAAGATGTGTCACTCACTATGTTGGTAACAATCCTAGACGCACTAGGCACATTAAACTCAGTGGTTGCCCACATCAACCAATATCACACTCCAAAACTAGGACAATTTACAGCGGGGTTAGGATCTTTATTGCTTCTTAAATGAGAAATTTAGAGCTTTTTTTATAACCTCAGTGGACCGGTCATGAGTGCCTAAACCCATTTGACCCTCCACAACGCTATATTATTACTGCTGCTAGTATAGTGTTTTATCTTAAAATCCAACACCCAATATAGATTTTGAGCATACATGGGCAAGTTGGTCCGGAGTGGGGGGGTTAAAACCCCAAATTATGGGGGGGGGTTTAAAATCCGAGAAACGCAAAATACCCATATCGTTTTTTTTTGGAGTGCATTTTACCCATATCGTTTTTCGATTTTGAAGTAAAACTAGGTAAAAAATACTAATTTTAGGTCAAAAAGCCTTTTTATAGCATTTTTGAGCTTTTTATTGCTTAAAACATTCATTTTGACCTCAAAACTTAAGTTTGGAGGCAGTTAGAAGTCATTTTAAAGACATTTTTTTCTTCATTTTTCCAAAATTGGAGAGGGGGGTTAACCTTTGCCCCTCCCCACTTCTCAGTGGGGGTGGAGGTTAAACCACCCTTCTCAAAATTGGGTGGGGGGTTAACCCCCCCGTGGCCATGTATGATTTTGAGAGAACAGTAACAAAACAATTTTTCAAGTAATTTAGTCGCATTTTAAAAAAAAATTATTTTAAATATTTTTTTATCAGTGTAATGAAAATTTTAGTTGATGTGTGTCCTTTGCCAGTAATCAGGGTTTCGTTCAACCCTGGTTTTAGTTTATGTCATACATGGGCACGGGGGAAGGGGGTTAACCCCTCCACTCAGAAGTGGGAGGGGGGAAAGGTTAACCCCCCTAATTTTGGAAAAATGAAGAAAAAAGTATTTAAAATGACTTTTAACTGCCTCCAAACTTAAGTTTTGAGGGTCGAAATGAACGTTTTAAACAGTAAAAAGCTAAAAAATGCAATAAAAAGGGCTTTTTGACCTAAAATTAGCGTTTTTTACCTATTTTTTCTTTAAAATCAAGAAACGATAATGAACTCCAGAAAAAAAAAACGATATAGGTATTTTGCGTTTCTCGGATTTTAACCCCTCTCTAATTAGGGGTTTAACCCCCCCCCCCCACTTCGAACCAACTGGCCCATGTATGGTTTAGGTTCTAATTTAAAAAAAAAAATAATTCTTATTTGTTTTATATTTCATTATTTTTTCTATATTTACTTAAGTTTGTTCTCTGAATAATCAGCTCAATTGGGCATTTTAATAAAATATCGCATTATTTTTTCAAGAAATTATCACAAACATATTACAAAAAGCTTCGGGGGATCATCCTCAATTGCTACTGTTACAAAAATAGAGTTTTTTTATTGTTGAGATATTTTTATTCTAATAAATTTTCTCTCACTTTATGTAGTAAAACAACTTTATAGCTTGTTAAGGTTTCAACACCTTTAATTAACAAGATTTTTAAACATAAAAAAGAAAACAATTTATTTGAGTGGCACTATCCGGAGACAAAGTTACAGCAATGATGATTATTATTATTCAATCAATCACCCTTTAATACGAGCAAATGACGAAAGCCTACAGAAATCAAATAATCTAAATTCTAAACGCAACAATAATATTTACATTTTTATAAAAAATTAAGTGACTTTGTTTTAAAATAAAGGATTTGAAACAGTCCCTGGACAAAAATAAAAAATATTTAACTGTGTGTATGTGTATTGAAAACTTTTTAAATTCAAATTTAGAGTATTAACAGTTGAAGTCAATAGCATAAAAAATATTTTTTAGGAGTTTTTGAGCATTTTTTTTTCTTTTCTTTTACTTTAACAGTTAACAAGTTATGTATTCTGTTGCTATGTTATACCTTAAAGTTCGATATTTATAGCAGTTTTCATAAAAAAAACAATTTACAGCAAAAAGAAAAAAAGTATTGTGGTCTGTAGAACAATAATGCTTGGTGGTACAAATTATTTAAGTAAACATATCTAGCCAACAAAATGTTCGATTTATACGATAATTTTGTTCTAATATTGCAGTTAACATATTCGGCGTAAGTTGTCGTTTTTTGTGACCTATGTATCTAGTTTCTAAATAAATAATTTATAGTTGTACAGATAGACACTGTGGCAAGGCAACATAATACAATAGGTACATTGATAATATATCGTAGTTGATTATTTCGATGGCGAGATACGCTCACATAATTTTTTTTAATTCATCATTTAAACTACAAGTTACGTTTTAGTTGTTTTTCATTACTTGAATAGTATCTTTATTATAAAATTTTGTATGTAAATGCACGTAATTTGTACCTATTAATTAATACTGGTAGGAATTGAACGAAATTTAAAATTAAACTTTTGGCTAATTAAACCTTTTTTTGCAAGATTTCGTTCGTTAAATATCTAAAAACTATTTACAAATTTGACCTTAAGAGGCGTAATTAATTGGTATAATTCAACTCCATTTTTGGTGCCTTTGGTAGTCAAATTTGTTTTTAACGTTTTTGTTCAATGAAAAATAAGATTAGTTACTTAATTTTTATAATTTTTGGAGAAATAACAAAAATAATCCGTTTGCCCGCCAATGGAAATATAAAATTACAGTTTTCTATGTTTTTAATTTTAAACATAAAACAAAACAAAAAACTACACAACGAATACACAAAAACAAATAAAAATTAAAATTATGTTAATTTCATCTTTCTATTTATAACAAGTAACAAATAAGTTTTAATTATGAACTAGGTAAAATTTTTTCACCAAAAATACCATTATAATTAAATATAAATTATTATGTTAAATACAAAGTAAGCATCGGTGCCAGGCAGGCATTGTCGCTAAAGGTTAGGTTTCGACAATTTTTAAATTTTTTGGGGGAAAGGGCGAGAAGAAGGTAAAGCAACCTTTTTTTCTAAATACCTGCCCACCTACGCCAAAAAATGTTTTTCGTCTTTTTATACAGTAAAATGAAAGAAATATTAGTTTCTTGATGATGAAGGTTGGAAAAGTTATATAAATGACTTAATGACTAGCCTAATTTTTTTTAAATTCCATGGTTTGGGACGGTTCCCTTAAAGCCCTATAACCCAACGTCAAAATTCACCTTCGATTTTAATAACAATCAGGGTTTTGCCTTTACCTTAAATTTTAAATTATTTTAACGCGACTCTGCATAAAACTTTCAAATTGACTCCCTTAGTCACTCTCAACTAAAGGACATTTTAAAGCTGATTTTATCCAAATTTTTTTATCAAATAAACAATTCTTAGCATACAAAATCTTTTATTAAAAAAAGTTCCTTATTTTAGCAATGTATCGTTATAATAATAGCACTAAAATAATTTTTCTTCTGAAAATCCGAAAGGCTTAAAAGCTTCCCATAAGAACCCACTTAATTCATGGTAAGATGTCTAGCAGCTAGTTTTATTTTAATTTATTTATGTAGTATTATAAAATTATTCTGTTAGTTACGCAACATCTGTCTTCCAGCAGGGTTCATTTGAATAATAACATGGTAATTTTAGTCAAAAAAAAAAAACAATTTAAAACTCTAAAATAGGAATATTGCGTGAAAGGTCATCTGTTTTCAAACTAAACTCAGGTGGGCAGCGTCCCGCATTTTAGGGTTATTCGTCAAAATCCCGTTGGTTTTAGTGTTGTACTTGAACCCCCAAATTTTAAGGAGGATGATCACCTACGCTTGTTCACCGATATGTGATAAAATAAAAAAAATTGTATATTTTAAAAATCTTCTAACGAGCTACGCCGCTTAGTCATAATTGTACCAATGTACGCCAGTTAAAATATCACAAAATTAATGAATTTTCAATATTGCGACATTTAAAAAATATCACAACAAAATTCGAAGGGTGATACGACACCGGTCGGTGGCCATTTCCAATGTTTTAACGTCGTTGCTAAACTCCCCGCACACCACAAGTTAAGTTCAGTTGAGTTGAATCAGCCGCTCGCCGTTTTTTCTATTTCCAAAAAATACAAAAACCACGTTGAAATAAAAAGCTTTCGCCCTATTCAGTTTCGAATCTGACGAAATAGACACGAACTTGTTCTATTACTCCAGCGGGCGCATCTAAAAACCTCTCCTCTTTAACC
>JASAMX010030964.1:0-55544 GCA_030248175.1 Microlaimidae sp. YZB2_3 | reverse complement strand
TTACAATGATAATAAAAATTTATATTTCTGTGAAACAAAACATGTTTGTAAATATAAAATGATGGCCCTGACCACAGAAGCAAATTACATTAATGTTCCAAATGAAAAGTCCTAGAAACGAAGAAAGAGACGAAGAAAGAAAAATGACCCAAAAAAATTTTATAAAGGGAGACGTGAAAAAACTTTTTAAACCAATTAAAAACCAATTTATGTATGATTATTATGACAAAATACAAATCGCAAAAGACATTGAAAATACAATCAAAATGACTAAAAGGGATGGCTAAACAATAATTTTTACACAGATATTTAATAAAAAATGCGTTCGCTCCATAATTCAGAGGATGTTTAAGTTTTTCCAGTTTCATCTGGCGTTGCATTCATGTTTTTGATCGGCCGTCCTTTAAAGGTGCGGTGCGAAGTCAAACTTTTTGTCTTCGATTTTGATATTTTTTGTAAAAATCTTACCCCTGCCCCCAATAGCCCACAAAATTTTTTTCAACAAAATATCTCCAGTGGTTCAGGAGCTATAACCCCCCAAAATGGCGTTTTTTGACAATTCTGTACGTGAAAAATTGCTCAATAAGTATAACGACTTAAGTTACAAATTATATTATTCAAAGAAAGCGGCTACTTTCTATTTTAATTTGATACTTTAATCGTTAAATATCTTTAGTGTATTCGTCGAGATACTGCGTTTTTCGTACAAAAAACGCTCTATTTTTTCGCTAAAAACACGAAGTGAAGGAAAGAAACAATGTGTAAACTTCACAAAATCACTGCCATCGTTTGGTGTTTTGAACGAAAAAATTGCGGGTTTTTTGTACGGATACGTAATATTTTGACAAAGATCGCACCAATCTTAACGATCAAAGTATCAAATTATAAGTAAAAAATAGCCGCTTTTTTGAGTGCATAATTTGTAACGTAAATCGTTATACCCATTGAGCAATCGCTCACGTACAAAACTGGGGTCGGAAATTGGGGTATAACTCGAACCACGGAGATATTTTGTTGAAAAAAATTTGTAACTATTGGGGGAGGGGAAGGTTTTACAAAAATTATAAAATGAAGAAAACTGTTTGACTCGACGACGCACTTTAAGCGATTTGAACTTATTTAAGCTTAAAACATTTAAATACTATGTATTTTTTGACTATTTGTATTGTTTTAATTAATTTTTGGAAAATTTAGTGAAAAGTTTTATCAAATCTTGGCATCCTCTTTAAAAGGAAGAAAAGAAAGGCGGAGTCGGGTTGCTCTGAGACAAGTGAGTCTCTAGCCAGAGTTGGGAGTTGTGAAGATCAAGAACAATATGTTTTTTACTTTAAATTATATGTTAAATTTCGTTTTTTCTTGGCTATTTTCTTTATTTTGATTTTATTCAAATTTTTATTCTTTAGTTTTTTAAAATCAGGAGGGTATTGTTCGTCTAGCTGTAAATAGGATATTAGATAGATGCTGGTGCGAGAATTTAGAGGAGGTGCGTTGATTTTGATCTATAGTTGAGGTAGGTTTTGGACTTTGATTATTTATGCAACAAGTGCTAGTAGGGGAGAGCGAAGCAAAACAAAGACGTTTATAAAGATTCAAGCTTAGTTTAGAATGTGTTAGTTGTTGTATGAAGTTGTTTGGGAGGGCTCGGGGATAGTCTGTGGTAACTCGGCAAGAGAGAAGATAAGCTCTTTTTCAAAAATACCCAGATATACCGGACCGGACCGGATATCCCGTCGAGCCCTACCCACAAACAACTTTTATGGTGTACATACAATTATTCAAAGACTCAAAAAGTCGCAAACGAGTTGAGTTTTACATAAAAATTCATGTGGTTATTAGCTAATTAGATTATTAAGTCTTTAATATATAAATTAAACATTTGATCATTTTAGGTATTTTGATTTATTTTGCAATTTTATTTACAAGCTAACTCTGCCCTTTTACTTAACTAGCTGACATATATTATGATATTATTGCAATATGAATGTATGAATGTTAAATGAATGAGTCCCAAAAACTTAAGTCAATTTACCTTTTTCAACTATAGCATCAAAATCAACATTGCACCGTGGTTCCTCGTAAAAATTTCTATTAGGTTGTAACAGCAATGGTCTATTCTAAATAATTATTTTACTACCATTATTGGATTTTTTTACAGCTAGACAGAACAAATTTAGGACCTTGCTCCTTCAGATTTTTTTATTTAAAAAAAACAGTAAAGAATAAAATTTTTGGATTTTTGGAATAAAATCATTAGAATAAAAAAAAATGTGGCCAAGAAAAAGAAAATTTCAAAAATATTTTAACATTTAAATAAATTTTAAAGTGAAAAAAGCAATAAATTATTGTTTTTATGGTTTCTATTAGTGATCTTTCACAACTCCGAGCTCTGGAGCTACGGAGAGAAGCTCCGATTTTAGTATCTACAGAGCAAACCCGGAGCTCCGCCCTATTTTACTATTAATTTCATTTACCTATATTTAAAGAGTGATGCCAAGGATTATTTTGATAAAACTTTATTGTACACTAAAATTTTTCCAAAAATTAATTAAAACAATACAAATAGTCAAAAAATACATAGTAATTTAAAATGTATTTTAAGCTTAAATAAGGTTCAAATCGCTTAAAGGTGCGGTGCGGTGCGGAGTCAAACAGTTTTCTTCGATTTTGATAATTTTTGGTGAAAACCTTACCCCTGCCCCCAATAGCTTACAAATTTTTTTCAACAAAATATCTCCAGTGGTTCAGGAGTTATGACCCCAAAAAAATGGCGTTTTTCGAGTTTTGTACGTGACAGATTGCTCAATGGGTATAACGATTTACGTTTCAAATTATGTTTTCAAAGAAAGCGGCTACTTTCTACTTTAAGTTGATACTTTGATCGTTAAGATTGGTGCAATATTTGTCGAAATATTGCGTTTTCCATACAAAAAATCCGCAATTTTTTCGTTAAAAACACCAAACGACGGCAGTGATTTTGTGAAGTTTACACATTGTTTCTTTCCTTCACTTCGTGTTTTTAGCGAAAAAATAGAGCGTTTTTTGTACGAAAAACGCAGTATCTCGACAAATACTGTACCAATATTAACGATTAAAGTATCAAATTAAAATAGAAAGTAGCCGCTTTCTTTGAATAATATAATTTGTAACTTAAGTCGTTATACTTATTGAGCAATTTTTCACGTACAGAATAGTCAAAAAACGCCATTTTGGGGGGTTATAGCTCCTGAACCGTTTTTTTTTTGTTTGTGTTGTTTTTTTTTTTATTTGTGGGGGGGGGCGGTGGGATAGGGGGTGGGAGGGGTGGAGGTATTTTTGATCTGCGCTGTGTTTTTTTTAAATTTCGCCGGGGGCGGGGGCGGGGCGAGTTTTTTTTTGGTTGGGGGGTTGATATTTAATTTTTTTTTTGTGGCGGGGGCGGTGCCGCTGGCGGCGCAGATGGGTGGGGGAAGTGTTGTAAAAATAATTTTTTTTTTTAATGTTGTAATATATTCCATCTATGTTGCTCCGGAAGAATTCGGCAAGGGGAGAGGGGGGGGGGGGGGGAGAATTTTGTGCTTCGCGATGTTTGTGGTGGCGGTGTATATATAGATAGTTTTTCGTGCGCGCAGACGGTGTGATAAGAAATATTCAAAGATATTTTTCTTCTCTAAGAGTGTAACTTTTATTATTAAAAATAAAATATTATGGGTTTTGGTGGTTGGGTTGGTTGGGTTGGTTTGGTTGTGTTGTGTTGTGTGTGTGTTGTGTGTGTGTTGGTGTGTGGTGGGGTGGGGTTGGGGGGGGGGGGGTTGGGGTGTGGGTTGGTGTTTTGGTGGTTGGTGTTTTTTGTTTGTTTGGTTGGTTTGGGGTTGGGACACTGGAGATATTTTAATGAAAAGATTTTGTGGGCTATTGGAAGCAGGGATAAGTTTTTGCAAAAAATATCAAAATCGAAGACAAAAAGTTTGACTTCGCACCGCACCTTTAAAGGACGGCCGATCAAAAACATGAATGCAACGCCGATGGAGTCAAAAATTTAAAAGCGTCTGAATTATGGAGCGAACGCATTTTTTATTAAATATCTGTGTAAAATTATTGTTTAGCCATTCCTTTTAGTCATTTTGATTGTATTTTCAATGTCTTTGCGATTTGTATTTTGTCATAATAATCATACATAAATTGGTTTTTAATTGGTTTAAAAAGTTTTTTCACGTCTCCCTTTATAAAATTTTTTTGGGTCATTTTTCTTTCTTCGTCTCTTTCTTCGTTTCTAGGACTTTTAGTTTGGAACATTAATGTAATTTGCTTCTGTGGTCAGGGCCATCATTTTATATTACAAACATGTTTTGTTTACAGAAATATAAATTTTTATTATCATTGTAAAATTAAAACATCAAAATGTTTATATAAAAACAATCCAAATAATTACCATGTTTCGCATGACACGATTCTCATTTTCATAACCAGTGTTAAAAAATCCAACAGGTTGTCCAATTACCGTTGGTTTTATTTTCAGACTGTTGTTAAGAGGAAACAATCTTTCTTCAACTCCATCATAATTTGGTTTTTTATTTTTCACCATTACCCCTGGAGGATATTGGAATCTTCTGCGACCACCACCATCATAATTCCTGTAACAGTACTATAATGGGATTTAGAAGCAAATTTTATAAGAGAAGGGCTACACGTAATAATACCAGCGTAAAAATTCCTTCGACATTTGACTTTCTTACAAATAACATTCTCTAAAAATACCATCCGGTAATTTGACAATCTGAGTGATTGACCTTCGGGCTTATTTTTCCTGAACCTAAGCAAAACTAAAAAATCAAGCTTAATTGATCGATGGTCAATTAGTCCGAATCTGAAATTACTCGATGGTATTTTTACCAGAATGTCATTTGTTGAAAGTTTTTTTACGCAGGAATAATTACTGGGAAGGAAAAGGACAAAGAAAAGCAAACACATTGAGGGATAACGCCATCTTACACAGCAAAACGAACAATTATTGATTAACACAAAAGTACGTTAAAATAGGAATTGCCGAGTTGGTATTTTAACATCCGCGAATTTTCAAAAAGAAAAATATTAGAGAATACGAATTTCTATGGTGTTCTTATTACTGGTTTTAAATCTTTTCAGTGTTCTTTGCCCTCATTTTTAAAAAAGACCAATTTTAAGTAAAAAAAAAAAGAAGTTTTTATTGCATTTTTAAGGCTTTTATTGCTAAAAACTCTATTACAACTTTTTTGATGCATACATAAAATAATTTTAAATTTTTGCCCATAATGGTTTTTAGCTTTAAGACTATTATTATACCTGTAATCCATACCTGTAATTTGAATTTCCTAAATTTCCGATTTCATACATACTGACGTCGTCGTCCAAGGTGAAAACATAAGTAAATCTTAAGCATGTTTAATAAGTTTTTTATTATCTTTTGAAAATACAAAATGTTTAAAATATTTTCAAGTTAACATTTTTACGATATTTAAATTGCCAAAAGCAAAAACAGTGCTGGTTTGTTTAGTAATTTGTAATATTACTATTCTCAAACACAAAACGCTTTATTGACTATAATATACTTAATAATTAAAAAAAGCAAGAAGCAAAACAAACTGCACAACAAAAATGATTCGACAAACAACGAAATCGTAACCATAATAGTTGTTTATGTCATTAATAACGGCAAGAATATATAACACAAGAGAATGTCCGACTGTACACTAAATTTTTGACCAAAATTTTGCAAGATAACTCGCACTTTCAAATTCATGTGCGACTTTTCTCGCAAAAATACGCCATTTTCTGCAAGTTTTTCCGCGCTGCGATTTTTAACACAGTGTTAGTTTTCTTGCAGTGGGGACTGCGATGTTTTTTTTGCACTCAATACTGCTTTATTCGCACTGCGATGATTTTAGCACTGCGAGTCTGGCTCCACAACAAAAAAATAAAAACGATGGTAGACTTTTTCAATGGAGTAAAACACTTCAAAATTTGTTTTAATTAATTTAAAAACGTTGAAAAGTTATGTTATTTCATTAAAACTAAATAGTTTTGACATCTTAACGTTAAAAAAAACACACGATTTTTACTCATTTAAACACAAAATTTTCGCTTCGCTTCGTTTTTATTGTTTTGTTGTGCAGCTGGACTCGCAGTGCTAAAATAATCGCAGTGCAAATAAAGCAGTATTGAGTGCAAAAAAGTAGCAGTCCGCATTGCAAGAAAACTAACACTGTGTTAAAAATCGCAGCGTGGAAAAACTAGCAGAAAATGGCGGATTTTTCCTAGAAAAGTCGCACAAACGTTTTCAAGTGCGACTTTTCTAGTAAAATTTTGGTTAAAAATTTAGTGTACAGTTGGACATTCTCTTGTGTTATATATTCTTGATAACGGTGATCAAAGTATGTACTATGTACTGTTATGTTAATGATTATTTTAATTCAGTTAAAGGGCGGTTTGGTAATTATTAGTCTAAAAATGTTTGAATTGCATCAAAAAATTTAACGAACGAATATAATAACAACAAAGATTTAAATCAAAGCATCAATAGCATAGGTAGACAGCCATTGCCACCCAGATTTTTTTATTAAAAGGGGTAGGGGGTATATCTGACCATTCAAATTTGGGGAGAGGGTGTCTCATTTTTTTGTTGTTGTTGATGCATTACCTGAAACTTATCTTCCCTATGCAGATTATGCAAAGGGCAGGCGCTAAGACAAGCCAGGAGAGGCGAAAAAGTTTCACCCCTATGGTTGAGACTATTTTTTTGAGTAAACCACAAATACCCCATTCGTTATAGTTTTTGTACTGGGATCCCCCAAATTTAAAAAAAGGGGGGGGGGTGTCGGCAATTTTAAGATTAAGATTTTTTTTAAAGATTTTAAGATTTTTAGGGGGTATAGCTCCTGTGTTTAATACATATGAAATAACGCTAGGGAGCGCCAAGACGTTTTTGAGAGGTAAAATTTAAATGTTTACAATAACAAAAAAATAGTAATTAACTAGAATAAAAGTTGAAGTGCTTATTTTCATCCAACGGAACAATATTTAAATAAAATATTTATAATATACTAGATTTCTTCTATATAATATTAATATACTAGATTACTTTTAGGAAAGGGACACCAAATTTCGAGACTAGGAGCTGCTGAGCTCATTTATGGTCTAGTGCTTAGCTATAATATAAGTCTTACTTTCTTGGTCTTCTCATTAAATCGCTATATAATTCACTGAAAATTTTTTATTCAATTTTTTTAAAACTGAGACTATTGAACCGTTTTTGCGCAACTTGCTGAATTATATAGCCATAACCAGTCCCAAACAAATTTTATAATATAATTAAATTTTGAGCTCGAAATATCGTTATGATAATGTCCCAACATACTAAATATCGTAGAAATACAAAAATTAATACATAATACAAATATTAATACAAATTAATTAATTAAAGTTTTCTTTAATAGCCGGTTTTTCTCGCAAAAATCCATTTTTAATTCATTAGTTTGTTCTTCTTCCTCTTGTTGTTGTTGTCGCATTACCTGAAACTTATCTTCCCTATGCAGATTATGCAAAGGGCAGGCGCTAAGACAAGTCAGGAGGGGCAAAAAAAAATTTCACCCCCATGGTTGACTCCTCGTCCAACATTAATAACGATGTTGGCAACCTTTGCCGCTAGTGTTCACTGCATGGAGTGTTCACTCATTCCGAGGTCTTCATCTACGGGTTTTTAAGTCGCCTGATATTGATCTTACTATTTAACGTTGTACATGGGCAGCATAGGCGTTTCTGCAAGACCAGTAGTACAAGCTCCACACAAAATAGAGCTGTATTTGTCCACTGGTTTGCTACGTGGAAAACTGCCATGTGTGGCCGATGTACCCGCTATGCCTGCACCAAACTCGTTTTTTTCAGGTAAAAGACCTTTCATTTTCCAACAGCTTCAGCGGTGTACACATTCCGAAATACCAGAATATCTTTTATGCTTCGCCCACTTGTCAAAAAGCAAGAATTTCATTTTTACATGTGAAAAATAGGAAAATAATGACTTTGGTGTGTTTTTTTTCGCTCTAGCCCTCGTCTTCAGAGACAGTGTCGTAGACAGGAAGGTTGCTGACAGCCGTGGCTGCCTCGTCCGGTTCCGGGGGCTGTTGGTCTGGTGCTGGTCCACCGGCGGTCCGCGAGGCCCAGGCGGCCGTTCTCCCTGCCGCCGTTCCGCCCTCCTCCGAGGGGGGCTTCCCCCCGCGATTAGTCCCGGGGGCTGAGTCGCCCCCGGATCGTCCTCCGCTGCTTAGGGCGGTGGGCGGGAGGCTGAAGACATTGTAGAGGAGGGAGCTGCTGGGTGGGGCACTCTGGGCCGGCCCGAGCGGTGGGGTCTGGCCCGGCCCGGGAGTCCCATGGTAGGACTCCGTGCGAGGGGAATCCGCAGTGGGTTCCGGGGAGGAGACGGGGGAGACGGCGTCGTAGGGCAGAGATGTATCCTCCCTTTTGCTCAGTGTGGTGGTGGTGGAGCTGGTGTCACTGGGTGCAGAGCCCCGCGGCTTCGTCCCTTCCGCCGCTCCTTTGGACTCGTAGTTCTAAATTATTATCAGTTTGTCTAAGGCATGAATAATAATGCAACAAAAATATTGTTTAAAAACGGGTATCCTAAATAAACAAACTAACATATCAATTTGCAGTTAATAATAAAATAAACGGACGTAACGGAGCAATACTATGCATTTCGTTTAATTTATCCCCTAATTTCAGAATTTTTTTATTTCGACCCACTTCTTAAATTTAAAATTTGATCTACTCTTCTGAAAAAAATTTGAAAATTTTAGGTACGATTTTTTTCCTAAATAATTTTGCCAAGAACGCGAATTTTTAGCGCAAATCAAAAATTTTACGCCCTTTTTATGCCTAAATAGCTTATTTTATTCAGTAAAATGTTGTATTATCCACTAAAAATTACAACATTGGATTAAAGTGTTTTGCTTCAGTTTAACTCCTTTTTGGATTTGAATTTTTCCACCCATGTCGACAACACCCCTAGAAACCCCAAGACGAGGGTCGGACGCGGACCCCTTCCTAGATTTTTAAATGTAGTTTACCCGACTAAAAACCCCCTCCAGCTCTGTTGACCGTGTTCATTTATGATTTTGATTTAAAAAATCCTCGCTAAATCTATATTAGGTTAAAAAATCTCTTAAAAACAGAACAAAAAACTCCACTTTTTGCCAAAAACCGTTTAGTAAAAATTCTTACCTTCGCAATGACGTTTTCTATATGCTGCATGAAGGACGATCCTTCCTTCTCCTTACCACCGCCGTCTTTCTTGCTCAGCGGCGGGGGGTCCGCTTTCGCTGAGATTAGGGGCGGTGCCCCCGAGCGCCCTTGGGTTATTCCTCCTCCTCCCACTGCCAAAGCGGCCTGCTGAACCGCAGCACTTCCGGCAGGTTGCTGCATCATAGCTGCGGCTGCCAGGATGGCAGCGGGGGCTTTGCCGGCGGCCTGCGCTGCCGAAGGTGCCTGCTGGGCGGCCGAAGAAAAATGAGGAGTCTGCTGCTGCTGGTAGGTGGGAGGCTTTTGCGAAACTACCGCGTAAGATCGCTCCAGTTCTTTATTGGTGCGAATGGAAGCGGTCGGAGGTGTCGTGACAACCCGCTGCTGCTAAAACATAATTAGATTTGTAAAAATTATAATTAACACAAAAAAACCAAACAGCACCTTGGAATAGGGAAGAATATAATCATTATAAAACATGAGAATGTTCGACTATCTACTAAACTATCTATAAACATAAATAGGTAGGAAAGTTGTGTAGGGGTTCTACCCCTCCCCAAAAATTTCGAAACTGGAAACTCCTAGAAAATTAAATTTTTTTTGGGAGCTGACCCCTAAATTTTACAAGGGGACCAAAAGAATCCACTTTTTAGCGGTTATTTATTTAACTTAATACTAGATCAATAATACTTAATACTACATAAATCAAATAGATTTTATAAATTTAATAAGTACGATTACAAAAGTAACAAAGCATAAAGCACACTCAGCACATGGCAAAAGTCTGCGTCAACAAATCAAACCAACGTTGCCATCAAACATTAGAAACCGTTAGCGCAAACAAAGTTAATGGAAAAGTCCAAGCAAGAGGACCAAATTTCAAATATTACGCGAAGCTGCTCTTAAACAACAAAAAATCAAATAATTTACCGCGGTAACTGGTGGCTTCAAAGCGGTGCTGGGTACTTTTCCGGCCATCGCCATCGGCCCAGTAACACCCGGGGTAGCGGTCGGACTGAATTCCTTTGTTATTAAGGCGTCAATAAAATTTCCCATTGTCGATTTCTGCACCGCCTATCATATAAAAAAGTTAAATGTTTTCCTGCATTCACTAAACTTCGTTGTGGCGAGATCATACACCACGCTCTAGTTTTTTGTTAAATACATATTTTGTGCCGATAAATCAAAAGGCAGAAAAATAATAAAATCTATTCAGATTTCCTGAAATCAATCTAAACCGAATTTTAAATATAAAGAAAGTTGAGATTTTTCGGGATTTTTAAGGGAGATTAATAACTACGAATCTTTGAAAACTTTGTTTATTTTTTTGTTTTAAACTTAATTGGGGCTTTCTCATACGTTTTGTGGCTCCACTAACTAGTAACTAAAAATGTTAAAAATAATGTGCTTTTGATGAAGAAAGGGATGATTATTTTATTACAAAAATTTTCAACCGTGTATTTTTTACTTTACCTCTTAAAATGGGTGGAAGATCGATCTATGCTTTACGGTATAATTATAGGATATCATAGCTTAACGTTGAACATTCAATTTTGGTCCGCAAAAATCTTAGGCTTTTAGTGGGATCATGGAACCGTCTGGTCTTCTATAACAGCCATCAAACTGGGGCTTACCTCCGACGTGGACGGTTTGGGAAGAGCTGCTGCTTCCGGTGCGTACTGCTTCCTGGCCGCTTTGCTGAGAAAACTGACACCCGAAGGGGAAGCGCTGCTCATGCGCTCCCGCTCCATCCTCCCATCTCCGCGGGGGGTCGAATGCGCCCCCACCGCGGCGCCGCCGGAAGCCTGGATAACGCTGGTGGCAGTTCCCTGCTGGCTGAGCATGTCCACTCGGGTCCCGGACGGGACGCTCGTCCGGGCGGCGGCTGGGTTTGGGACGGAGCCGGCTCGGGAAGGTTGGACCAAGTGTTGGCCCTGCGGGGTCCGAACCACACCCGGGGTCGGGGCTGGACTCACGACTGGGGATTTTGACTCCAACTTAACGCGGGACTCCGGACGTCTCTCGCGCGAACTGGACGGAAGCCCTATAAAAGAAAATCCCGATCATATTATAAGAAAGAAATTTACGACCCATCTTAAAATGGATAAGTTCATTGTTTTCCATTCACGCCAGGGCTGTAAGGCACAAAAGAATTGTTTATTTAGAGAATTTCCCAACTTTTTCAAACATAGCATGAGTAATCCTAATGGTAAGAGATAACAAGCCGCCCACGTCTGTCTGAAGTTTAAGTATCAAAGTAGCCGCTAGTGGACTACATTTCATAATTCTTATAATCGTAATTCCAGAGCGTTATAATTGTAATTTATAATCTAAGAAATAGTTATGAAACCACCCGACAGTGGCTTGCTATCTGCGACCATCTTTCCTCAAGTGATCTAATCTAAGGTAAATTTCCATATAATATTTAATTCATCGTTATTACATTTTAAGGTTACCTCATAAAGGGTCATAAGAGTACACCACACTTTGACAAGAACATTTTACACGTAAATGTTATATTAAATCTTTATCGAGAAGTAGGACAATCTTACTGCGTTATTAGCCGAAGGAGTAGCATCCTTCAGCACAAAAAAATTAAAATAGGTTCTAAAACAAAATTAAAAAAAATCACACCAGAAGGGAAAAAAACCTACCGACAGAAGCGGCGCCTCCAACCCGCTGCGCCATCCCTCCGAGAGCCAGAGATCTCTTCATGTGTTCTGCTACTGCAGCCTCCGCCTTGTCCTCCTCCATCTTCTGTTTGGCGGCTGCTTGGAGGAGGGCGCGTTTCCGCTGCTGCTCTTGCTGCTGCGCCAATTGCAGAGCCGCCCGATGCTGATTGGCCAACACCTGAGCTTGCTGCTGAGTGGCCAAAGCCGCCTGAAAAGTTTGCTTTATTGTTTTAATTAATTGAAAGGGTTTAAGTCTAAGCCCCCCCTTCTAGGGGATTTTTGGGATAAGATATGAGTTTTACATCCTTCGCTAAGATAATATAAACTAAAATAATGTTATGGAACATAAAATAACATTAAATGTAATTTTCGTAGGGTGGAATATTTATTAAGTATTTATATTTTTATTTTTAACCTTTCTTGAGTGCACATTTTATTATTTACATACCTGCAACCTCTGCTGGTCAACCAGTTGATTGCGACGCTGTTCGGCAATATGCTGGCTGTACAACTGCTGTTGTTGTGCCAAAAGATTATGCTGACTGTGGCTGAGACCGGCGGAAGAGTACAAACTCTCCTGCTGCTGATGACTAGCCTATAACGAACACACATTAACATTATTCAAAAACAAACCATAAAAAATATGATAAAAATCATGAACATGGCTGTACCCAGGGAGGGAGGGGGACAGGAGGAACGTTTCCCCATGTCGTTTTTGAACAAGCACTGGATAGAATGCATTTTTTGTGAACAAAAACTAAATAAAATGTTAAGTTAGTTTTTAAAAATTTCACACCTTCGGCGCGCTTTTTTAAGTGTTTATTTCTTCCAATAATTTTTTTTAAATATCAGATGTTTTTTATCATAATTTTACTACGAGTGCCGTAGCTAAATAATTATGTTTCACCAAAGGTTTCTAAGATAATTAAATCCTTTCATAGTCTTAAAAAGTTATTATTAATTAATCAGGTTATTTAATTTTGCTTGAGTAAATTTTTTACAATATTGGTGGTTATTGGAAAAAATCTGGTGTATTAACTATTAAGCTCATCATTTTGCAGGTGATTTTTAAAAATTCTGGTTAAAACCTATTTGAGGTCTTCTATGGCTTAAGATCGATATACAGGTCTCAGTCAAATCAACATTCACCGAGCGATTGACATTTCCATTGATAAGTGAGAGAATTTGTCACCTCTCAAAACCGAAGAAGTGATTTTGTTTTTTTAAGTGAAAAGAAAACTGTTTCAAAGTTTTATTGGAAAATAGTGTTTTGAATGAAAATATATTTTGATGTGTGGTTTGCTTAGTTTTTTTTAAATTTATTGATATCCAAATTCAATCTTATTTCAAGATTAGCTTGCTCAAACTCTTAAAACTGTACAAAAATGAGTTTTCAAAAAGAGGTTTTAATATTATTTTGGCAACGCGGCTTTAAGACAAAAAGTGAAAAGTGCAAAAATTTTCCGAGGGATTCCTCCTGGACCGCCACCAAGGGCTACTCGTCCCCTGGACGTCTCACTAGGGGGGAACCCCCAGACCTCCCCGTTAAACTGTAGTTCGCCGAGACCAGGCAGTTCCGCCCCTGTCGCAAAATCCTGGGTACGGCCCTGATGAATAACCTAAACCTTAAACAAAAAAGTGTTTAAACTATAAAACTTGTTGGATTGTTTAAAAAATATTACAAATCTCTGAAATTAAGCTAAACTTTTTCTTAAATTCTAATCCAATGTCATACTTGAGATGAATGCTGCTATTTTTTACAATAAAAGGATAAATTTTTATTTGGTATTTTTTTTGTAATTTAGACATTTTTGAATATGCTATTCAGTATTTTTCTAAACTCATGTTATGAACTGGATTGGGCTTGGAATTTACATCGCCAATGGATTAAAGTTTTTAAAGATCATTTTATACGTGTACGTCGGCGTTCCATGATTTCATAGTTATGTATCCAACACCGTATGAATTTTCGCAAACATACGTACCTGGGAAACGGTGGATGAGGCAGCACAGGCGGCGCTAAGTAGAGCGTGTTGAATCTGTTGCGGCGTGATCTCTTCCCCCATTTGTGCGCTTAGCTGGGGAGAGGAGCAGGCGGCCTGGGCTCCGACCAATTGCAGCATTGCCGTCCTGTACACACGGTCGTACGCTTGCAGCGCCTGCTGTTCCGGAAATCCCATTGCTCTAAAAACACAATGAAGAACACATCGACCAAATATATAGCAAGGAAGAATACAAAGAGACAAATATATAACTTCGACACTCACTGCACTGTAACCAGGGGTGGTAGTAGTTGTATGCTCAAAGTTTAATCAGAATTAAAGTTAAGTTTGGATTAAAGTTTTACACGTAAAAGACGCAATCTTGAGATTAAATTCAATCTCATCCGCTAATCACAGATTAGTAGAAAAATAAATTTGTTTTTTAGCAAAATTTAAGTTTTAAACTTTCAACTTTTAGTGTACAGAACCCGTAAACAATGATTAAAGTTAATGGTTTAAAACAATGGTTTAAACAATGGTTTTTAACAATGGTTTAAAAATTTGCGAGTTGTTTGTTGCTAATCTTAGATATGTAACGATTTAATCTTTGAGATTAAGTTTTAACTTCATTTAATCTCGATTACCATGTGGCGAAAATAGCAATTTTAGATTTAATTCCGATTCCTTGAGCATACCACCTCAGGACTGTCTTTTTAAGATCATAGATTTTTTTTTTTTGGGGGGGGGGTTCACCCGTCCGCTCTTTTCCCCAGCAAATGACTGTCATTGCATCGCTTTTAATAAAAAAAATAAAAAAGGAATATATCCCGCTACTAAAACAACCTAAAATTTCAGAAAGATGGCGAATTAAACGCTTTATTTCTTTAAATGTTTTTATTGAGATGACCAATATATCTCCAGGAAAGTCAAGTCAACTGATCTACTTTACTCACCTCAGCCTGACAAACTCCTCCTTGGCTAGCTGTTGGGCGTGTGAGTTGGCGGCGTGGGCGGCGAAAACCTGGGCGGCGGCCACGCTGTCTGATCCCGCCGCGAACACCAACGGCGAAACACGGGAAACGTCTCCCGACGACGGACGAACCTAAAAGTTACAGCAAAAACACTGTTCATATAATAATATAAATCCAATTAATTTATAATATATATATCAATATTAATTAAATTATATATAATATATATTTTATCAATAATTTTAATTTGGAAATAAAATTAATTATTCAAGAAGTTGTATGTATACAAAAATTAAAAAACTTAAATAAGTACTGAGTTGCATTCTCTTGAGGGCTTTACCTAAACAGAATCGCTTAGGGGGGTCCAACCCTGAACGAAATTTCCGAAGGGGGGGGGGGGGTCCAAATCCTAAACGTTATAAAAAGGCTAAAAAAGAGTGTTTATTACCTTGTTGATGTCACATACTTAATTATTTTCCTATTATTCAATAAAAATAAGTCTATAAAACCAAGAAAAAAATTTTTACAAACAATTTCATACCTTGAAATTTCGATTTCCAAAACCTTAGCAACTGAAAAAAGAGTACATTGAATCACACCTGAGCAATGCAAAGTGCGAGAAAATGTTTTTAAAATTATTTCTTCTAACCTTTGAATTTTTAATCCCACTATTATAACAATCTAAAGAGGGGGTCTATCGTAGTCGTATCAAGATTACAAAACAGAGCAACACAAATTTGGAAGTGAAGACCAATTAAAACATTAAGAATGGGGTGGATCCAGCGTGGTGATACCAAGATTACACAACAAACTAACACAAATTTGGAAGTGGAGAGTATATATTTAATTGAGCGCTGAGCGGAGCGAAGCGCGAGAAAAATTTTAAAAAATGGCCCTTCTAGACCCCCAAATTTTTATCCTTGGCGACCCAAAAAGGCGGTCTAACCCCAAATTTTTCCCTTTGGCGACCCAAAAGGGGGGGGTCTAGACCCCCCAGCCATGGCTACGCCCATGGCGGGACCTAACGGTCTATGCATCATAATTACAGTAATTATTATTTCTGCGTACGTCGATAGTTTCCCTTCCACGATCACAAATTTTGAAAACTACAACTAATACGCTTGACCTTCGCTCATCCGTATTTAGCTGGCTTGGTAATGCTGTGTTATTGCAGACGCTGCTGTAGAACCATATTAAGAAAGTGTCGGTCTGTAGGATCTTAGAATAGACGTAGAACCTCATCTTCAATGTTCATGATAAACACCTTTCTTATAATTTTTTACGAACATCCTATCAACCTACCCCTGACTCTTCTCGGGAGAATGAGTATGGAGTGGCTGGGCGTAGAAGTCCCTCGTACTGGGGCACTGAGAGTCGAGCGGCGGCAAGGGACGCCGCAGTGCTTACCGGCTGCCGAATAGGAGTCCCTAAATATTTATTAACATAAATGAATTATTCTTGTTGTGGCTTTTAGTATTTCTATTTTATTATTCAGCAAAGGCTTGAGTAGTTCAATTAGCAAAATAAACGTGTATCTAAAATATTAAATTTAATTTCAAAAATTAGGAAGCAAAAAATACATTTTAAATATATACAAGCAAGAATATATAACACAAGAGCTGGGGCGAAGCCAGGATCTCGGAAAGGGGGGTTGTACTCCAAATTTTCAAAATATCGTAAAAAAGACATTAAAAAAGGGTAAAAATTTTTGCGCTTCGCGCTAGGTGATTCTTTTTGTTGTTATTTGCATTGTTTTTTTAAGTTAAACTTGAAAAATTTCCGGTTTAAAAAGGTATAACATTAAAAATCGTGCGATATCACGAAAAAATTTTCCAAAATTGTCTTTGAAATTCATTAAAAACATCACTTAAATGTATATAAATATCGAGCGCTGAGCGGAGCGAAGCGCGAGGAAATATTTTAAAATTGTTCTCTTCGGACCCCCAAATTTTTACCTCCGCCAACCCAAAAGGGGGGAGGGTTGCCACCCCTACAACCCCCCCTGGCTACGCCCTTGTACAAGAGAATGTCCGACTGTACACTAAATTTTTGACCAAAATTTTGGGAGAAAGTCGCATTTTCGAATTAGTGTGCGACTTTTCTCGCAAAAATCGGCGATTTTTTGCTAGTTTTAACGCGCTGCGATTTTTAACACAGTGTTGGTTTTCTCGCAGTAGGAACTGCTACTTCTTTCGCACTCTATACTGCTTTATTCGCACTGCGATTATTTTTGCACTGCGAGTCTGCCTGCACAACAAAAAATAAATAAATAAATAAAAACAAATCGGAGCAAAAATTTTGTGTTTAAATGAGTAAAATTCGTTTTTTTAACCTTAAGATGTTAAAAATTTTTAGTTTCAATAAAATAAACTAACTTTCAAACATTTTAAAATTAAATAAAACAAGTTTGAAAGTGTTTTACTTCATTGAAAATCACTACTAGCGTTTGTATTTTTTTGTTGCGCAGCTAGACTCGCAGTGCGAAAATAATCGCAGTACGAATAAAGCAGCATAGAGTGCAAAAGAAGTCGCAGCCCCCACTGCGAAAAAACTAATACTGTGTTAAAAATCGCAGCGCGGGAAAACTAGCAGAAAATGGCGGATTTTTGCGGGAAAAGTCGCACACGAATTTAAAAGTGCGAATTTTCTCGCAAAATTTTGGTCAAAAATTAAATGTTATATAGTCCTCGACCTGCCAAATTAAAAAAATATAAAAAATTTTGTTTTAGACCGAAATATACTGTTGTGTCCATAGTTGAGCAGGGTAGAAATAATGGTCACTCTAAAACGGTATCCACAACGCATATTAAGCGACAGTAATAACATACATTTTGGAAAGAAAGAAAGAATGACCGCTAATTAAAAAAGAAAGCTGAATAGTGGTTTTACTGCAATTAAAACTAAAAAAAAATTTGATCAGCAAATACCACGTTTCAAATCAACAACACCCATGTGTTTATTAGCAACTGGTCGCAAAAATAAAAACAGCAGGTACTAGTAGTAGTAGTATCGGCGGAAATGATTTACCCTGAGTTATTGATCCGCAAAGTCTGCTCTCCCCCGGGAAATGGGAAGATGGGCGGGCAGGCGGTGTCTGGGCGGGGCTTTGCATGGTCCGCCCCGCCCCGGATGACCCGCCCACCATCTGTGATTGTACGGGGAAGCTGGAGGCGGTAGAAGCGAGTAGTGGTGGCGGGGTGTCTCGTGGCTCCATTTTTGTCAGGGCAGATGGCTTCATTCTGCTCAGTTGTCCCGGCTCTACAATGAAATTTTAATTATGGGCATATAAGGCCAGCCAGGCTGGTTGCATCTTTTAAGGAGGGTGTTATCCACCCAACCTCGAAAGATTTGGGCGGTTTTTTTTCAGAGCGAAATTCAAAGTGAAGGGTGTTTCCGGGTTTTTATTATAACCTAAGTCGACTATAATTTTATTTTAAAATTTTTTAAAATAATTTTTTATAAAATTTTTTGAAAGAATCCTATATTACTTAAAATTGATAAGCCTTTTTTTAACACAATCTAATATTTCTTAAGGAGTAAAATACCGGTATTGGATTTCATTTCCTAAAATATTATGAAAAGAACATTGATGGGTACCCTCCAATTTTGAAAAAATAAAAGGAAAAAATATCTTCAAAATGACTTTTAACTGCCTTCCCGCAAATCCGGGCTTAACCCCTTTCCGGACCAAGTAGCTCATGCATGGACAAGAACCTGATAGATACCCTCAAAAACCTGATTTTTAGTGCTACAAAGAAAGCTCCATTAATTTTAGTAGGGGAAAGGGTGTTATTTTATTGGGGCTACAGGAAAAACTTGAACTGCACTAACCTATAATTTGAATATCCGGTGAGTCTAATTTTTTCGGCAATCCAGCTGCTGCAACAGCCGCCACTTGCCGCGCGTGCAGTCCTTCTGGTGGTTTGCTCTCAAGTAGAGCTCCAGCCGTCGGTGCAGCTTAAAAACAAAACAATATAAAGAATTTTAAAAATAACATAATAATTACATTAGATTTACTGTTTTAAAATAACAAAACTTATTCTTGAATTTTAATAATTGTACAAACAGAACTTTCGTTGAGAATATTTGCAGTTAGTAAAAATGCACAATAATTTGCTACCCTTTATGGTGGTATCGATAATATCTTTCACGACCGTCGTCATATTTTTCTGCGACTGAGAAAACGACGCTATTTCCACCGCGGAGTTTCCAGCTGAAACGGCGGAAGTAACTGGTGGGGGTTCGTAAGACTGAATGCCTTCTTCTGTTTTAAGCAGGCGGAATTTTGGTTTGTACGGAATATATTTCGAATCTTCCTGAAAAGGTAAAGTTTTGAAAGTAATTGCTGGTCATCATAGGTGTTTTTTGGAGGGGGGAAGAGACAGAGGGGTCCACTCCCCCCCTAGAGCCAAAATTTTGGACCCCCCCTTGAAAAAATTCAGGCCCCCCCTCCCCTCAAAGCTCGAGAGCGGTCCGGCCTGACCCCCCTCCTCCCCTAGCGAGGCTGACCCTCCTCCCCCCCTCCCCTAGCGAGGCTGACCCCTCCTCCCCCCCTCCCGACCAATTTGGAAGTATATTTTTTTATTTACTGTCATAAACACGGGTTTTTAGTTAAAAACAGTGTTGAAACACACTTTTTAGGCCTAAATAGGCTGTTTTAATACATAAAATTCAATATTAGACCTAAAAACACTTAAATTATTGAGTTAAAAAAATTTTGCTAAAAAATTGGACCCCCCTGACCCCCCTAAATTTGAAATCTCGCACCCGGGGTCGACCCCCCTAAAAAGCCAGGGGGGTCCGGACCCCCCTGGACCCCCCCCTAAAAAATTTTGGCCTTCCACCCGGGGGTGGACCCCCCCCTAGCGGACCCGACCAAAAACACCTATGCTGGTCATCTTAAGCAAGACTATCATTGGAAAAAAAAACTTGATATTATTTTTTGTCAGTTTTTTTAATATTTCGAAAAAATTAAAACTCCTAACTCTTATTTTAATCTTTAGTTTGTTTTGCTCAAATTAGAAGCTCTGGTACGCTAATATCAAAACGATTGAACTGTTTTATCTTTCAATTGTAATCAATTTTTCAATTTTTGAATCTTACCCATAGGTGAAAAGGGAAGGGGGTAGGGTGGAGTCCACCCCCCACGGCCTCGAAATTTTGGCCCCCGCTAGACAAAAATCCAGGGCTCGCCATCCCCTAAAATTTCCGAATTTTTTACCCCTGACCCCTCTCTGGAATTTAAAATCTGACCCCCCCTCCTCCCTCGGGAAAATTTTAAGTACCTTTTTTATACAAAATTTTCTTCTAAAAACGTGAATTTTTAACACATATTTATGTTTTTCAGACCTTTGCACTGCCCCCCGGGGTTATAATGGTTGGCAATTCCAAGACGGGGGGCAACTTTTTTGAAATGGGGGGGCAAGCAGGGGGAAATAAAAAAAAAGAAAAAAAAGGAGAAAAAAAGAAAGGAAAAGGGACAAAAAAGCGAAAATAATGTAAAAATAGGTCTAAAATAGCTTAAATTACATTGAAATAAGCTAAAAACTGCAAAAATTTTGCAATGATGGCGTCATAATAGGTAAAAAATGGCGTCATAATTTTTGGGTACTTTTTCCTTTTTTCCGCGAAGGGAGGCAATAAAACGGGGGGGGGGGCTAATCCTCCAATAAAACGGGGGCGGGGGGCATTTTCAAACCGTGCACAGGTCTGTGTTTTTACACCCTTCTTAAGCCAGAATATTGCTTTTTATTCATTAAAATGTAGTATTATCCTATAAAAAGAACAATTATTAAAGTTATTATGGTTTAAAACCGTTTTGCTTTGGACACAGGACCCCATCGACCCCTCCATAGATTTCAAAATTTCGCACCTCCGGTCAACCCCCTAAAAAGCTAAAGGGGGGAGGTTCGGACCCCCTTGGGACCCCCACCCCATATAATTCAAAATTTAATATACAGCGGGTAACCACCACCTCTCCCCGCTTCCCGGACCGTTTTCACTTATGATCTTACGTAATGAAGATTCAAGGTTTCAGGTAATGCAACAACAACAAAAACAACATCTGGAATGAACGTACGTTCGCAATGTTGACTTCCCTTAATTCTTTGGTTAAAAAACTGCGTAGAAAATACTGAATGTGCTAATATTATCATACTGACGCCCAATTAGCTGCACCAAACCGACGCACACAATATTAACGACAGCGTATGTCACGTATTTATTATAGGATTTATCGATTAGAAGGATACATTCAAAACAAACACAAAACACACAAACAAAACAAACTCACCGCTCCTGGAACCGGTAGCTCATCGGGGGCGATACTTCCTTTGTAAGCATTCTTCTGAGCTCTGGCCGTTGCTCCGGCACCCATAAACCCTCCTGTTACCGAAGACTTCACTTCATTTTCAGACTGTCCTTCATCAGCACTAAATAAGTTAAGTATAAACATTATTATTAATATGATAATAATATTATAAGTGTCGTTGGGGCACTTTGATACCAATACTCTTTTCAAAAATGTTTGGTAAGGCATATTCAGCTTATTAAACAATAACTTACCCCTTCGGTAAACAAAATAATGCCGAGTTGTTAAAGACGTAAGACATTAGGTACAACCGTCTAAAAATTTTCATGGCTAAATCAACCCTCTGCATTTTTAGAGTTAAATGAAATAAATTCAGAGGCCTTTTTTCGCAAAAAAACAAATCTACCGGATTTGACACAAGAATTAAACCAGTTATACTAAAAACGTCTGGTTGGCATTCGCATTCAGGGCCGTATCTAGGGGGGATGGGGGGATATATTCATGCATGGGCAAGTTAGTCCGGAGTGGGGGGAAGGGGTGCATTTTTGAGCTTTTTACTTTCATTTTGACCTCAAAACTTAAGTTTGAGTCATTTTAAAAACATTTTTTTCTACATTTTTCCAAAATTGAAGGGGGGTTAACCTTTTCTCCCCCCACTTCTGAGTGGGGGGGAAGGTAACCCCCCTTCTCAGAATTTGGGGGGCTAACCCCCCGTGCCCATGTATGTATGGATATATCCCCCTCAAATTCAGAAGAACCAAAAATTTTTTAAGGGTTTTTACAAAAAAAATTGAGAAAATAATATTTTTTCCATAAAAGTTTTCCTGCGATATATTTAAAGTATTTGTCGAAATATTGCGTTTCCCGTACAAAAAACTCGTGATTTTTTTGTTAAAAACACCAAACGACGGCAGTGATTTTGTGAAGTTTGCTCAACCTTTCTTTTCTTCACTTCGTGTTTTCAGCGAAAAAATTAAGTGTTTTTTGTACGAGAAACGCAATATCTCGACAAATAATACACCAATCTTTACGATCAAAGTATCAAATTATTAAAGTACAAAATAGCCGCTTTCTTTGAGTGCATAATTTGTAACAAAAATCGCTATACCCATTGAGCAATTTGTCATGTACAGAATTGTCAAAAGATGCCCTTTTTGGGGGTCATTACTCCTGAACCACTGGAGATATTTTGTTTAAAAAATTTTTGTGGGCTATTGAGCTCGGGGAAAGGTTTTCACAAAAAATTATTAAAATCCAAGACACTCTAAGTGTGCTCTACCTACGCCCCTAGCTACAGCCCCGCAGACCTTCTCGAGACAAATATTTTCACCTATAAGTATATCATCCCTCAAATAAAATCTTGGATACGGCGGTGGCATTCATAAAATTTTAACCCTGTCCACTTCGGACCGGGAATCTTTTTCATGCATATTAGTCTGTGTGAAAAACGGTCCTAGTCCGAAGTCGACGGAGTTCAAAGTTCCCAGTATCCAGGCCTGCACGAGGTGGGAATGCAAAGCGAAGCGAAACAACATCTATCAACGCATCGCCTTCAAACAGACACAGACGTACAAAGACACAGACACAGCACACACACACACACACACACACACACACACACACACACACACACACACACACACACACACACACACACACACACACACACAAAAAAAAAAAAAAAAAAAAAAAAAAAAATAAATAAAAAAAAAAAAAAAAATCACACACACACACACACACACACACACACACACACACACACACACACACACACACACACACACACACACACACACACACACACACACACACACACACACACACACACACACACACACACACACACACACACACACACACACACACACACACACACACACACACACACACACACACACACACACACACACACACACACACACACACACACCAAACACACGCACACGCACAACACACGCACACGCACACACAACACACACACACACACACACACAAAAACAAACAAACACACGCGCGCACGTGCTTTTACTCGTTTTAAAATAGACACTTTTATACAGCAACATAAACAATCAGTGTGATCCATAATTAACAAAACCAGAGTTTTGTCTTTATTCAGATTTACAGACAAGATTTATACAGCAGATATTTTTCGCGCAGTGGTGATATAGTATATTGTGCTATACTATATGTTTAATATAAAATCTAATTCAAGGTGCTTATAAAAAATGCGCAGTTTTACCTTTATTTTCCAATAGGTATTGCTGAAGGAAAAACTGTCATACCTTTATTAGCATCGGGATTAGGCCCATATTTAGCATAAAATTCGGCAAATTTTTGGTTACTGTCCATTGACTTCGTTTTATTGACATCTATGTTTGCAGTTTTAGGGCCGTTTTCAGTAGCTTTCTTTGAAGAAATTTGTTTCCGTTTCCAGTAAAAAAACCCAGCAACCGATGAACCGATTATAGCAATCACGACTAAAAACATTTTATATTGTGAAAAGATAACGCATCGAAAAATTTATTTAAATCATAAATATTTATTTTTTAAAATAATTAGAACTTGAATTCAAAACGAATTTATTGTGTTACTTTTACCCCAATTTATTCCTAGTAAAATTAAAGGGTACCAACTTGATTCCATCGGAATCGAAATGAAATGAAATGAATATTTATTGTACAGGTCTAAACATATTACAATACACATAGACACTTAAGTACAATTTAAAATACATAATAAGTCAAATAAAACATAGAAAATATAAACACTGCATCGAAACATAAAATCATTAGTACAGGTAATCAATTATGAACTATTTGTTAAGGTCAAAAGCGTTTTTAATTTTGTTTATAAAGACCTTAATGCAGGAAGAGTTAACTACATCTTTAGCCAATGAGTTCCAAATTTTATATACCCTGACTCAAAAAAAGTTTTTTCTAGTGTCGATTCGTGGGTTTTCAATCTTAAGTTTTTAGCCATTTGAGCGGGTTTCGTTGTTTTCTAAAATCTTAAAAAAATTACTTTGGTTGATATCCAGTTTGCTATCAAGCACTTTATAACAAAAAATTAAGTCATTTTTTAGTCGTCTGCTTTTAAGACTATCAAGCTCCAAATTTAGTAGACGGTCAGAATACTCCGCGTTTTTAAAACTGCAGCGGGCATAAAGTTGCCGAGTAAAACTGCGCTGAACTTGCTCAATGATTATAACATTTTTTTGTATTGAAACACAAACAAAACAAACAAACCAAACACTCGTGTCATGTTCAATAAGAGGTCTTACAAGAGTTTTAAACGCGTTTAGGAGTGTCTTTGAATTTTTGGTCCAAAAAAACTTTAAAAATGAGTGAATTACGCGCATGGATTTTTTAGCCACTTCTAAACAATGCCGATATGGTTTCAGGTCAGAGCTAATATTTATTCCTAAATTCTTGAAGAAAAGAAACAAAAACATGAGATGCTGACTTTGGGAAGCACTCAATGCGTGGAAAAACTAATTTTTTTTTAGAGTTCATATTGGTTGAAGTGATTTTATTGCGTCGTAATTCTGTTTATACTTAAACCAAAACTTAAGCCTAATTATACTTAAGCCAAAACGTCCTTTGGACAAACTCCAAAGGAATATTTTAGAAAAGACAAAACCTCCTTTGGACGAAGTATGAATAGTACTTATATCAAAAATATATAATAAAGGAAAAATGAGACACTTAGAACAAACTGCTTGTAAAAAAAGGTCCTATTTAAATGGGACCTGGTCCCATTCTAAAGGACAAAAAAGTGCAGGAACAAATAATCCAAGGTCCAAAAAAGTAACTAGGTCAAAATTATCCCCAAACAAGAACGCTAGGAGATGGATTATATTTCTCATTTGCCTTCATATTTATTTTTGCAAATTTTTGATTTTTTTATCGCGATTTCAAGAAAGCGATTGAAATATGCACCTTAATAAAACTTAAACGAAATCTAATATAATATTACTGTTTTTTACATTTTCCCGTGCTGCCTGGTGTGGAACGGAATCTCTTGCTTCCTATGGTACTATAAAAGATTAGCTCCAGGAGATTTCAGCAGATCGGTGCACAACGCCCAATACATGACACAGTTTACTGTGATCTGTCTTCCCTCTCTATGTACAAGCATAGAAGACGTGGCAGCAACAAGTAATAAGGCATTACATTGTAACATTACATCCACAAATTTTGTATAATAATACTACATAATAGCATGTGCTGCTGGTAGTTTTTTAGGCTGGTTTTATTTTATCAATTTTTCTGGCATGTTGTTTTTCTCATTATTTTTTTCTGTATCTGTTTTACTTGTTTGCCTTCTTAATTCACTAATATTTTCCTTAGACGTCAATTTGTTTTTAGCTTAATTTCGGCCTTTTTCTGTAATGTTGGCCTTTCATAATAGGTCTAAACCCCACAATTAAACCCTCTATAATTTTTATTTAATTTAGCCTTGTGGTTTACTTTTACTTGCATTTTATAATTTGTTTATCATTATGTTCCTTTCTGGATTTTACACATTTCTCTTTTTAGGCTTTTGAATTTTAAAAACACCGATTTCAACAAAGACAGAAATTATTGGAGCTATCAAGTTTTATTAGTTATATAATACATCTTGATTTTAAAATGATTATGATGATCCTCCGTCTGGGTTTTTAGTTGTCTTTGCTGAATACTATTTTCTAACCTTCAACACTTATTTTATGTGCTATCCGTTATTGTGTATTTATAAAACAAAACAGAAAAAATGGCCCAAAACCCCAATAAATATATCATAATAAAATTTTGCTTAATTTAGTGGTTTCGCTTAGGCTTAGAAAAAAATACTATTTTCTTTAAATGGCGTGTTTCTGAAAAATGGCAACAAACTGTTGTTTGATTGAATTACATGCTTTTTTATGTTCAAATCAAAGAATATTGTTTAATATAATTACATAACATACAAATTTATGTTGTTTTGCTAAAAACATTATTTATTCTTATTGTTTTAATCATCATTTATGTTTAACTGGGTTCCACAATATACAGCATTTAAAATATAACGAAAATATATTTATAAAGATATTTTAGTAAAATATATTTTTGCAGAAACTGTTAAAGCAGAAGAGTTTTTTTCGAAAATATTTTTTCGAATATATTGATTCTAGCACTTTTCTTGACGCAGGCAAGGGGATGAAAAAATTATTTGGGGGTCAAGATTTTTTTATTTGAGACTTTATAACAAACCAGGACACCTTATTTCAAATTCATGTATTATTTTCTGCAGAAAACAATATGTTGTAATTAAGCACGGCCATTTAAAATGAAATGATTTAGTTTAAAATATAGTTTTGATTAATATAAAACTTAAATAAAAATTTTAAAAAAATGATTAGCAAAAATTTTAATTATTTATAAAAAAAGATTTTAGTTCTTTTATTTGCGTTTCTTTTAAAAGTAAGAAATTTTTAAAATTTTTTAAATCTTAAAATTTATTTTACTCGAAATCACTTTTAAACGTTGTCCCCTAGATTTCTTTACCTTTTTATGAAATTGCAGCCAATGCTGTACTAATAAAATTTTTTAAACAAACAAAAATTGTTTTTGAACTTTCAATTCATAGACTCATAGCTAAAAATAGATAGTTACATCACAACTTCAGCTATCGGTCGCATCAAAATGTTATCAGACAAAAATTAATATTGAAGTTGATAATATTTACTTTTTAGTAAAAATATTTCAAACTGTGGTGTTGCAGTTAAGAAAATCCCCGAAAAAATGCACAATTGATGTATTGCATGTTTTGCAAGATAACACATGTGTCAGTGAATAAGCGTTTTTTGCTCTTCTGAATATCTTTAAGCTATTTACAGTTTGTACATAGATTGCAAATTTATGTCAACACATTTTACAAACTAAACGTTTGCTTCATTTGACTGTTATATCAACCTATTACTTAATTTAAAAATCTATAAATTAATAAAACTCTTTTATAATTCGACCATTTTGTAAGCGGAATATTCTCGCTAAAAATTTTTTCAAAACACATCAATGACAAATTAAAAAATTTTATTGATTCATATATACTTGGGTAATAAATAAAACTTACTTATGAAAACAAAAATAATTGGCCAGTATTTCGTTATACTTTTCGCCCCTTTCTCGTTTGCCGATTTGGATACCTAAATTTAGGAATTCCACATGATAAATAATTTTTATACGATGTGGCCAGAAAACAAAAATAATTGGCCAGTATGTCAATATACTTTTCGCCCTTTTCTCATTTGCCGATCGGGATACCTAAATTTATGAATTTCACATGATAAATAATTTTTATACGATTTGGCCAATTTGCATAAACATGAGATGCGCCCAGCTGATTAAACTTTTAGTAGAATAAAAATTCCGTTCAATATTTCCTGTGCAATTTTAAAACCAAAAAATTAGCGGGAGTCAAAAGTTGCAAACGCACTTTCTAGGCACCACTCTTACTTATGTGACATTTGAAGATCAAAATCGGAAGAATGACTCAAAACTGAGGCATTTTTTTACAAACACGCCACAAAACCCCAATATAAAATAATAAAACTTAGTTTGAACAAAATTTTAGGTTTGAGCGTTCTTCAGAAAAAAAAATTTGTCATAGATAATCTTATTCATTAGGTTTCAGTAAGAATTTATTGTATATTACAAAATTTAATAATGAGTTCTCCAAGAATAACTAAGCGAGTATAATAAAAAACAAACTTAATCGAAGAAAAATATAAAAAAATAATATTTTGCAAAGCGTGCAAAATCAGATGAAGGAATAAATTAACAAAAAGAGCATGCTTCTAAAATAATATCTAAAAAATATCTAAAAAAACAAGTTTTTTGAAAGAAAAATAATGCTTGATACAAAAAAGATATTGCTAAAACATTAAAACATAAATAAAAAATGTCTTGCTTATTAAAATAAAAACAAAATGATATCCCAGATACTAATACAATATTACACAAGTTTCACGTCTGGATTTTAAGGACCCTCAAAATGTCATATAGTATTTGTGATCACGTCATATTTTTTTGCTCTCTGAGAATGATTGTGGTAGGAGCTGTTTTAGCTAATCAGAACTTGGGAAAAACTGATCTTCAATGAATGTAGAGATCTCCAATTTTTTTTAATCGGTAATCGGCTAAAAGTGAATCTATAATGCTATTACTCTGTAAAGATCTTAAACACTGAAGAATTTCCTTTAAAATGGGAGGGCTTTGACAATCGTGTTTGAGTGCTTTTGAGATTTAAACATTAATTGCAAAGTGTTTTGCATTATGTATATTTTTTCACCAACTTCTTTTAATTGAAAATTTTTTGAAATATGTACCAAAACCTGTTTAAAAATTGTCTCCTGGCAAACCTGTTGATAAAAACATTCTTAAAACAAATTTTCAGTTTAAGCCTAAAAACAGCTTGTAAAGTCAACAAACTTTTTAACTTTTACCATTACCACCATAATATTTTCTCAAATTAAAAACTTAAGGAAAACGTTTTATTTTTGACTCCAAAGCCTTAAAAAATGTTTGTGCGTTCATGTGCCAAGAAACCAAGAAAATATTATGCATCTCGTGCATAATGTCGAGATTTAAGGTAAAAGACTGCACCGCCACAGTCGGTACACAAGATGGAGAAAAAGACACTGCGCAGGTGTAGTTATCTCACACAACAACACAACTACGCTGCTTAGTTTAAAGGAACAAAAACTGGCCCAACTGAATTCCGAACTCATCAGAGTAAATTTTAAAACACATTTTACCCCATAAAAAGCTTTATGTATTGACATTATTGATAAAATCATTGGTAAACATTTTTTAAACCTTTCAAGAGTCTGAGCTATAGTTGGATAAAAGCCCCGTACAAATTGTTTTTTCTGTTAGCGAGATATAACCGCTTAAAGTCTAAGTTTTGTTGCCAGTGCAGGGAATTTTTGTACAGAAATTAAAATTTTTGTATAATTTGTTATAAGGTCAGATTTAAAAATATTGTGCGTTCTATTTTTAATTTTAGTGTTAAATTTAAATTTTATTTGGTTCTCTAATGTACTGACACAAAGTTCGGACCTAGTAATGTGTCTTTATGTAACTTTTTGTTTTCACACAATCGTATTAAGTCTCAAACATTACAGTACATACATTAAAGTTATATACCCAATTACTAAGATCTTCACAAACTCTAATAGACGGAATAAAAATGAAATGCGCATCACACCAGAGACACTTCAGTGACATCTGACATCAAACAACTGCGATCAAAAGTATCTCACTTCGAGCTGAAGCGTGAAGAACTACTTGAAAAAGTTAAGGTCAAAACAAAGCTCCAGCTCCAGTCATCAATGCTGATATGATTGCCTATAACTGCTTCAAGGTCACCCAAAAATTATTATTATGTATGGAGTCAAAAATGAAGAAGGCTGAAATCCAGAGGGAGCATTCAACAGTGGCAGTTGTGGCTGGCCTAAACGAATCCACCAATTAACAGGAAAATCACGATAAAACTCACGCTCTGGTGGAGGAAGCAATTGACAACACTAGTGAATTGAACAAAGCGGTTGTCGCTTGCTTCCGTGTAGGAAAAACAATCCTTAGAAAGCCAAGGCTCCAACGTAAACAAAGGCACTCAAAACAAGTTTGTTCGGTTTAATAGCAAACTTTGCAAATCAGAGCTTTTTAAAAAAATATATGTCAGGCCGTCGCTTACTAGTGACCAGTGCAAAGATCAACTCTCATTGTTGGCCAAAGCTAAGCAGTTTTAAAATGAAGACCGAAAAGTCTTCGTCCATTATAGTAGTTTTGGTGAACCATATTTGTATTACCTAGATAACAATTGCGTTAGGGAAATTAAGGACCTACACAAAATATCAAAATAGGATGAAGTGCAACCCAGTTGCCGTAAAATGTATAGTAAAATATAAATTTTTAAATTTTTAAAACTGTCAAAACTCTACAAATCATGTCTCTAAACAGTAGATTACTTTTAAATTACCTGAATGAATTTGAGCTCTTAATATCTAGAGCAGATGTTAACTATGGGTCCCTTTGATGTGATATGTGTTTAGGAGTCCTGGCTAGGGATGCATTGAGCACTAGATTTTAATTGTGAGCTAAGCATTACTTAGTACTCACAATTAAATATATTGTGAGTGCCAATTAGTATTGAGCATTTGTGATCCTGGCGAATGTTTAAAATATATACTTACGTATAGCATAGACTTTAGGAGGATCGCATGTATGTCGTAAGCACAGAAGGAAGATTGTAGTCCGCAGAAATGAGGGCTATGGATGGATAGAGCCCTCAAATGAGGTCAAAGGGCAGAACAGTAACATCGCGTCCTTTCAGGACGACTTAAGAAGGGCTGAATACGCCCCCCACTCCCGGAAGAAAATTTTAAATTTAAGACTGTAAAACACCAAGACAACCCAAAAAACATACCGCAAAACACTTGACTTAACTAACATATGAAGTTTAGATAAAATTAGGGTTTGTAATTAAAAAATAAATGTAAGGCCTCATGGCGTGTAAAAATGATAGTGGATATAAACATTCAAATTTCAACTACAAATGTTTTATTGAATAAGACAAACTACAATATGATGTTTTTCTTGCTTTTATAGATTTATTAAGTTTTATTGCGATTTTTAAGCGAAAAGAGTTATACTGATTTAAAAAACAAAAATTTTTCAATACTAACACTGAAAATCATATATCTTTTGCATAATTAAATTTAAATATAAAAGTTGTTTTGTAAAAAATGTAATATTGAAGACTGACATTTTTAATATTTATTATCAATTTAGTTTATTCAATTTAAATTTAGGATGAATGTTTATGTTTAAAGCAATTTAAACTAATTTTTGTAAATAAAATCATGCTTTAAAATAGAAAAATAGCCATTTTTATGTAAGAAAAAAATTTGAATAGAAATAGAATAAAAAAATCAGAATAAATGCTTGTATGTTCTAATAATATTTATATAATTAGCATTTTTACGTATTTTTAATAGCATCTAACATGTCACATGAAACAAAATAGTTTTAATTATGGGTTTTTATTATTTAAACTTGCCATGGTGAAATTAAGTATATTATGAAAAAACTTTTTTTAGCTTTTTGCACAAAAATGATATTGAATATAAAATAAACATTAAAGGAGCACTGTCACAAATCCAATTCCTATAACGCTTTATATAAACTACTCTTTCAATACAAAACCTATCTACATCGACCAATTTGAAAACATTTGAAAATTTCAATTTAATCAGTTTAGTAACAAAAAAGTTGTATGATCTTGCGTTAGAGGAATTTGATTTGTGACAGTATGTTCCCTTATGTAATTATATCTTGCAAACAAAACCACCAATTTTTACGGAAAGTGTGTAAAAACTTAAAAACAAATATTTTCACACATCGATGTAATTCTTTTATGGAATGGACAGTTTTGATTAATTGTAAAAATATTACCTTGGGTAACGCTACATTAGGTAGACGGAGATTAGGTAGACGGCGATTAGGTAGACGACATTAGGTAGACGGCGATTAGGTAGACGGACGATTAGGTAGACGGAGATTAGGTAGACGGCATTTGTTTAAGAAATGTATTTGTTTAAGGAAAATTATAATTTAAATATTAACAAAGTAAATTTTTTACGCGAAAGAAGAATTATTATAAAAATATAGATGGACATTAAAACATTTAAAACTAGAAATATATAACATAAACAATATATAAATAGAAGTTCAGTTCCTCAGGGTTCTGTTTTAGGTCCATTTTTATTTTTGGTATATATTAATGATATTGTTGATTGTGTTAAGTTCTCACAAATTAGACTCTTTGCAGATGATATAAAGTTGTTTGTAAAATCTTCATCTAAAGATTACCACATTCAAACCTTGAGACTTCAGCAAGATTTAGATAGAATACACAGCTGGTCACAAGACTGGCAACTGCAGTTATCTAATCACAAATGTGAAGTTCTTCATATTCGAAATCATAGCAAAGAGTTAATTTGTAATTATAAGCTTGGTAATAACGTACTTGCAACTACAGAATTGGTGCGTGACCTAGGTGTTTATATATCCCATGATCTGAAATTCTCTAAACAGTGTGAAATCACAGCAAAAAAAGCTATGAGAGTGACATCACTAATTTTTAGAACATTCAATTCAAACTAGAAATAATTTTTCGAGAGCATATAAGTCCCATGTTAGACCAATTCTAGAGTATGCTAGTGTAGTTTGGAACCCTTATTTACAAAAGGATATAAACATTTTGGAAAAAGTGCAACAAAATTTCACTAGACGTTTGTTTTATAAATGCAAGTTGTTACCTGTTGGTTATGAACATAGACTGAATTACCTAGGTTTAGAAAGATTAAAGGATCGAAGAGACAAAATTGATTTATATGAGTGCTTTAAAATTATACATTGCTTAAACAATTTGCAAGCTAATGATTTTTTTAAGTTTAACCTGCAGCCCACCCGTGGTCATCCATTTAAATTGGCAATGGAAGACTGCCGAATTAATGCAAGGAAATTTTCTTTTGCAAGATGTTGTTTACACCTTGGAACAATCTACTCCCATCTCAAGTAACTGTCGATTCTTTGGATGCATTCAAGAAAAGTTTTAAAACTGACTTAAATAAGCGCTCTTTTTGAGCCTTTAAAGTCATATCAGATAGCTATGTTCATTGATAATTAGTTACAATTGTGATTCATATTGGCGGCAATTAAGTCGCAGATTTGATGTTGTTGATGAAAAAAAAAAAAGAAAAAAATAGAAAAATACAAAGTTTGAAAATACTTAAAAGTAAAGCATAATTAATATTTTAGATGCCAAAAAAAATTTATATAAAATATGTTATAGAAGAAAATAAAAAAATTTTATTAAAATAAAATGTTGTAAAAATTCGTAATTATTTTGTTTGAAAAATAACTGAACGTGGATGGATTATCGATTATTATGCCCCCAGTATTTTCGCGATCCATATCCAACACTATGCAAGCATTGGGAGAGGCATACTTATACAATGGAATATCTACAGTTCTAAGTAAACAAAGAGCCTACCCCAGAAATTCTACAATGCGGGGTCAAACGAAGAAAGCTAAATTTCCTAAAGGATATCACACGGAGTACACTGTTTTTCACGCTCTTCACGCACGAATAAAATCGTCGTTTCCCGTGCTAACTATGGCTGAATTTATTGACGGTCAACGCAAAAAACAAAATGGTGTAAAAGGAAAATTGTTAGCACATGACAATTTTTTATATTACTTTGATAAAGTTTCCAAAGGAGATTTGACGGTCTCCTTTTATAAATGTTCGAAATACAAACGAAAAGATGGCGGATGTCCTGCCCGAGTTTGGGTTCGTGATGGCGAAGTTCTCCCAGGTCATCCGCACAGGCGGCACAATCACGAAGGGCAAAAAGCCCAAACCGAAGTAAAAAAATTACTGAACAATGTGAAAGATATTTCAACCACAAGTCGAAAACCGCCACGTAACATTTTGGCCCAAACTGTGAGAAACATTCACGGCCACGGCCAGGGAATCGGCGTTATCAGCAGGTGCAGCAGAACCTTCTCACCATTATCACAGAATATAATCGCGGAAACCGCACACGAGCCGATACTCTGAGAGGTTTGGTTTATAATTGGAATGATTGAACGAATTAATTGAATTGAAATTTTTATTTTATGAATAAACATATTAGCACTCCTTACTATTCTATAAACTATTCGATTTTTCTTTAAAACGGGTGTTTTTTAGTGACTAAATTTTATTTTCTAGAAATTTTTGCCGAGGTGCTAAAATATTTATTTTGAATAGAATAAATAATTTGAATGAAATAACCTAATTATCGAATATAAAGTCTATTTAGTTATAGGCAAATAATATCTAGCTGACCGCGATATTTGCAGTATTGAATCGACTATTTAACAATAAAAAATTCAGAATTTTTTACTAAAGCGGATTAATAACAAAGATTAAAAACTGTATTTTAATAATTATTTATCAAATTGCTTAATTTGTAACCTAAATGCAAATTTTTTAAGGGCTAACATTGGTTAATTTTTATATATTTTGTGAAAAGGTGGAATTAAAAAAATTATGCGTTCTTATTTGTTTTTTAAAAAACCGTCATTACCGCACAATTTTAATTGGTTCCCTCATGTCTGCAATCTAATTTTCAGCGTCAGGTAGATATAATTTAACCATAATTCTTATTTTTTATCTTGTATGTTTTTTTTAATTTAATGATTAATATTGTATTAGCACTTTGAACTAATATTATGCAATTGTTGTTTTATCACTTAATATGTACTTTTTGGTGAATAAATTTTATTTTTTAGAGATTTTTTTGCCAAATGTTAAAATATTTTGCTGTGAGTAAAACAAATTAATTTGATAACATAACAAAATTCTTTAAATATAAACTTTATTCACTTAATTAATTTACTTAATTAAATTTAATTAATTAATTAATTTACTTAATTGTTGTTTGTGTATACCATTATTGTGGTTATGTTACTGTAATGTTATTTGCAATGACACTAGTTAGTCCGGCAATTATTGTTGTTTTTTTTTCTTGTCATCAAAGATATATGCGTTTTATAATTAAAAATTGAAGCGGTTTTTAATTATTATATATATTATTTTTAATATATTAAAATTAAATGAAAATGTATTTGTAAATATTTGGTGCTTTATTATTTTGCAGATATTGTTATATTCATAATCAGGGAAGAGCGCGGAGCGCTCTTTCCCTTATATTAAATGGGTTAAGTCACTGCGCGGTTAACCGTTGTTGATGGCGTCATCGAAATCAACAAAACCTTTAATAGTTTTTTAGCCAATTAAAAATCTAAACATTTTACATAACTAAAATATTACCCATATTTTTCTGATATTAAAAACCTAAAAACTTTTGCTAAACATACCTGAATTTCATACTAAAAAGCTTAATTTGCTTAACTTTTTTTTGTTTTTTTTTTTTGGGGGTCCCCCAAAAATTTTTTCCTGTGGTGAATATTTGGAGCTGATTTTTTGCACGTAGATGCTAAATTGCCCCCGCACCTGAATTTCATTCTCGAATATGCTCTGTTGCCCGTAGTTAAACCTCTGTTCATGTGAAAAACGACCAGTTTTTTTCTAAGTTACGCATTAGGTACTGGGGTACTTGTGTGACACTTTTTTTCCTTACTGAATTACATATTAAGTAACTTCATTCAGTAATACACATTCTCTTGTGGTTATTTTTTTGGTTTAAATTATGATTCCTTACCTTTTTATAAAAATTATTAATTTTCAACGGAAAGAGCGAAAAACATTGAAAAATTCAGATTTAATATAAGGCGACTTTTTCTTTAATGTTTCTATTTATTACATAAAACAAATTAGCTGTCAATGTATTTGTTAAATTAAAAGTCGCCTTATATTAAATCTGAATTTTTCAATGTTTTTCGGACTTAGAACTTGATATTTGATTTTAAAAAGCTGTTAATATGGCGGTATGTTTTTCTTTATACGTAAATAATGATAAATTACAAAATTTAATGCGCAATGCGATAACTTATTTTGACAGAAATTTTTCATGGTTACTGTGACGCTTGCGTTATACTTTTTTTGTATCTTTTTGACGACGTGTAACTCAACTAATACTATGGTATTTACAGCTGGTTAACTCATGTAAAATTTAATTCACTTTGAGAGAAATTTGTATGAATTAAATTTTATTATTAGTTAAAAAACGCATACTAAAGCTTTTACACGTATTGTTTTTATTCGGTTTTGTTTTTCTAAAAATTTCACAAAATCTGTTATTAATTTACAGGTTTTAAAGAGACTTGTTTCAGTCTTTTCTGGCATTTAGTTTTTAGACTTATGTAGCTTTATACTATTCCATTTAATATAAGGCTTTTTTTTCGAAACTTTGTTTCGTCTTTTGCTAGAATATTTGTAAATAAACAAACCAACGTTAAGTAATTTCACTTATTTTTAAAGCGAAAGAAGCACCCAAAGGAGCTTCGGAGTTTTAGAGCTCTGTCTGCTAAACGAACGATTATAAGGTTATTTAAGTTTGAATAATATTTTAAGCTACTTTATCTGCATTTTTAATCCTATTTTTATTGTTTTTAATAAGTTTTGAAAAAAATTAATTTCCAAAAAATTTTGATAAAATAATCTATGCGTGTACTTTTAAATTTTTCCTAAAATTCGTACAAAATAAGGTGGAGCTTCGGCAGTTGCTTCCAAACTTCTAAAAATAGAGGTTCGTTCTAGAACTTGGAGTTTTGGAAAAAATCACTAATACAAACACATTTCAATAAAAGATATAAGCACCTAACACAATTAAAGCTAAATAGAAATTATCGAATAAAACTTTATTCAGATATTTTGTCGCATGTTTTATCTTTGATTATTGCGCAGGGTTTTGAAATCGTATTATTATATTAATGTTTGGACGAAAACCGGTTGAGCACATTATCAAAAAACAACAACATAAGTTTGACTTTTTCTCGCATTTTGCAGTAAAACCACCTGAAAAATTATTTAACAGCAATTTATTACTGTTCGCACTAACACAATGGTCAATATTTTAAATTAAAACTCTTCTACAATTCTTAATATAAGTTACAATTTATATACTCGTATTTTAACCTTTTAAAAATACTATTAAATGCGCGTCTACCTAATCTCCGTCTACCTAATCGTTGTGTTTTCTCCCGTCTACCTAATGTCGTCTACCTAATCGCCGTCTACCTAATCTCCGTCTACCTAATGTCGTCTACCTAATCTCACCCAACCATTACCTTGTGCTCCAAAATCTTGTAACATTTTTTGTCGAAATATTTAACAAAGCCAAAAATAAGGCTTTTTATGGAGCATTTTTTTACTAAGCAAATTTTAGTGCAAAAATACATAAAAAACCAACGTATTTTTATGATGATTTTGAAACTTCGATTCAAAATTTTTATAAAGTTTTTGTCTCAAGATATTAGTGTTTTAGTGAAAAAAATTGCGATTTTTATCTTAAAACGGTTGGCAAATTTTTGCATAAAAAATGCTGAATTTAAGTCTCTTATAAAAATTTTTATTTAAATGGAAAAGTGTCAATTTTAAGATTTTTAGATGTTTAATTCGATAGTTTTCAACAAAAAAAACGAAAGAAATGTGATTTTATTAAATACCTGTACTGTTTATTGAACGGTTTTTCGCTTTCCATGTTTCACAAACAATGGGGTAACAATCTCAGAGTTTTTTTAAAGAAAAGACTAATACTTAGAGAAATCAATTGCTAAATCAAAATAAATCAGGGTGCAAAAATAAAATTAAAAACATGACGCCTGTTTTGTTTTTATATTTTCATAACAAACTTTTTGCATTGAAGAAGGCATTGTTCCAGGATAAAATGGTTAGAAAAATCCCTATTTTGGCCTTTTTTAAATTGTCTAAAAGTAAAAACGGTTACAAGGTTTGGAACGCAGAATAAAGTTTTGTCATAAGTCGAAATCAAATAAAAAAACTTTTTACTACATTTTAAAATGTTTATCCTAAAACACATTCTTTTTATAGAAAACTTAGTTTTTTTAAATGAAAGTGCAAAACCAACAGATAAAACCATGGGTAAAACATATGCAATTTGTCAAATAATCTTTAAGTCTTGTATAAACAGCGGCATCCATATAAGCCATGGAATAAAATGCCTTTTGAATAGTCTCTAAAATGGCACATTTCTTTTATTTATGTCATCATAATGACCTATTTTTTAATAATTCGCGTAAATTTAAATAGATTTATTTATTTATTTACACGAATTTATATAAAGTGAATTGTTCCATTATTTAATTAAAACAGGCTCTTTAGTAAAACTGGCGTGAATTAACAGAATAATATGACTTTAAAATAAAAATGCCATTTATAAGGACTGAAATAATATTGTTATAATGACATATTCTAATAAGACTTCTTATTCATGATTTAAACATTTTTTGGTAAAGTATAATAATATATTTTTTTTAATTTTTCTTGTCAAGCTCACAACTAAGCTAATTAGCCTGGGCTAATTGTGAGCTTAAACTTGAGCCTGAGATTTATTATGAGCTTAAACTTAAGCTTAGTACTCACAATTAAATATATGTGAGTACCAAGCTTGGTATTGAACTTTTGTGAGCAGCTCAATACATCCCTAGTTCTGGCTGAGTGAGCATATACCAAATCAATTAATAATAAAAAAATTCTGATTACAAGCTACTTCGTAAGGACAGGACTATTAGCAAAGAAGCTAGGGTATTAACACTTATAAATAAAAACATGAAATATAGTCAAATTGTAATTGACAAGAAGTATCATAATTTAGAAGTAATAGTGACTGATCTTATTATCAGAAGTAACAAAATTCGTTTAATTAATGTATACAGACCTCCTAACATTAAAACTGAAGATGACCTGTTATTATTGGACTTTATTAAGTTTTACACAAATAATCAATCACATACAACTATACTTATAGATGACATGAACTACCAGGAATAAAGTAGGAATCTTATAAAATTCTCAGCAACTCTCTAAATGAAACTAAATATTTCACAACCTTTTTACAATTAGGACTCTCTTAACTAGTGCTTAAACCAACTAGAAACCAAAAATTCTCAGATTTACTACTTACAAATGACTCTGAAATTTTCAATAAAGTACAGTTGGCTGCAATTTTTTGCAATTCTGATCATGCTTTAATTGGTAGTAAAATAAACTTCTTAATAGAAATTTTTATAGAAATAGTCATAAAACTGAACACTTGGTACCTGACTTTAAAAATGCGTATTACAGCAGCATAGCACTGTTTTTAGCTTCTCAAAACTGAGATTTATATTTTAAATATTTAAATAAGACCAAGAGTACTTGAATGAATTTGTTGCACGTTTAACAAAATGAATTCAATTAAATGTGCCTTTAATAAATAAGCATAAAACATATTCTAAGAAAAAAATTTAATATCCAAAACATTTTTATAAACTCAAAAATTGTGAAAAACTAGACATAGTAACAATATTTTAAAAAATCAATTTAAAACAATTTCAAAACTTTATGCAAATAGTGTAAAAAAGTTCAAATCAGATTAAGAAGAAAATATTTTTAAATCACACGATATTGGTTATTTTTATAAGTATACAAACAAATCAATAAAATCCTAGGAATTTCCTCCATTACAATATGTAGATGGTAATTTTGAAACTAAAGACTCTTTTTTTCTGAAGCGCTTAGCAAAAATTTTTGCAGAACCCCTTTCTAAAATATTTCAAAAATCTTTTGATTCAAGTGATTATAAAATTGCACTTACTACACTAGTGTACAAAAAAATGTTTAAAATGTCAAAAAGAAAACTATCGTCCAATCTTTCTTACATGTTTTTCCTGTAAAATAACAGAACAGAGTGTAAAAGCTTAGCTTTTTATCTTTTTTGTAAATATATTATCTCACTTTCAGCATGGTTTTAAAGATAAAAGCTCAACAGTTACACGAACTTCTTGATGTTTACAATAATTGGACTTTGGCTTTTCAAGGTAAAAAATCAGTTGGTATAGTTTACTTGGATTCTGCTAAAGCTTTGGTACTGTATCGCATTAAAAGCTTTTGTTTAAACTAAATAAATATGGAACTTCTGGTAGGCTTATAAAAAGAATACAAGCTTTTTTAACTAATAACGAAATGAAAATAGTAATAAACAATACTTTTTAACCATCCTAACCAGTTACAAGTTCAGTACAACAGGGCTCAGTTTTAGTACCGTTTATTTTTTTATATATGTAAAAGATATTGTCAATTGTGTCCGAAATTTAGAAATTAGACTTCTTGCAGATGATGCAAAGGTTTATACTAGTTTTTCAAAGTTTTCAGACTCAAATGACAAATTAAATTACAAGATGATTTAAATAGGATTGCCCAATGGGTCCAAGATTGAAAGCTTAATTTATTTGAAAATAAATGTGAAGTACTAAGTACTACATTTAAATATTTGTAAAAAAGAACACAAATAATACACGCATTATTACTTAAATTATAAGAAGTTACCTTATACTAATATGATAAAAGACTTATTTGTTTTCATCACTAGTAACTTAAAGTTTTTAACACATTGTAAAAAAAGCTAATAAAGCTTTGAAAAACAGTTAGCTTAATTTTTAGATGTTTCAAATCTCAATGCATTAAAAACTATCTTATTGCTTATAAAAGTTTTGTGTGTCCTAATGTTGAGTACGCAAGTTTTTGTTTGGAACCCATATATGACTAAAGATAAATATATTGTAGAAAAAGTCCAACGCTATTTTACCAAACGACTTTTTAAAGTTTGTAACTTAAAAGATAATGGATATATAAACCGACTAAATACACATAATCTAGAAACTTTTGAGAAAAGTAGAGAAAAGATGGATATGTTTGAAACATTTAAAATCTTAAACTAACAAGTAAAAATAAACCCTGAGAAATATTTTGTTCTTAACTAAAAAGAGTCAATGTAGAAAATACAGTTTTTAGTAGAGTTATAAGTAAATGGAATTGTTTAAATGAAGATCAAGTCAGTTCTAAGACTCTGTACCAATTTAAGAAAGTTTTGATGAATTAACTCATGGAAATAATAATGACTGAATAAAGAGCTTTATTTTTTAAAGTCTTTAGTCATTTGTTTTTTCACTAGGTCTAAATCTGCCAGGTCTTCTCTCAAATTTTTTTGTGTTTTTTTAACTTAACTGGGTTGCAATCACATTTGTGTTTGAGCTTTTTATTGTTTTCTTGATGTATTACTAGAAAATGAAATCTTGAATCTCTGTGTGTGTGTGTGTGTGTGTGTGTGTGTGTGTGTGTGTGTGTGTGTGTGTGTGTGTGTGTGTGTGTGTGTGTGTTTGTGTGTGTGTGTGTTTGTGTTTGTGTGTGTGTGTTTGTGTGTGAGTGTGTATGTTTGTGTGCATGCATGCGTGAATGCGTGCGTGTGTTCATGCGTGCATGCATGCGTGCATGCATGCGTGCATGCATGCGTGCATGCGTGCATGTGTGCGTGCATGCATGCATGCGTGTGTGCGTGCATGCATGCGTGCGTGCGTGCGTAAGTATGTGTGTCTGTGTGTGTTTGTGTGTCACGTCATTATTTTAAAGACACATACTTTCGCACACACGCACGCATGCATGCACACACGCATGCATGCATGCACGCGCGTGCACGCATGCACGCATGCGTGCACGCATGCATGCACGCATGCATGCACGCATGGACACACGCGCGCGCCTACGCATGCATGCACACAACGTACACACGCGCGCGCGCGCGCGCGCGCGCGCGCGCGAACACACACACACACACACGCGCGCGCGCGCGCGCGCGCGCGCGCGCGCGCGCGCGCGCGCGCGAGGATTCAAGATTTATTTCTAGTGAGAAGCGATAAAAGCTCAAACACAAATGGGGGTTGCGACCCCGTAATTTAAAAAAACACAAAAAAATTTGAGACCTGGCAGAAATTAGACCTAGTGAAAAAACAGAAATGACTAAAGACTTTAAAATAAAGCTCTTTATTCGGTCATTACTTCCATCAGTTAATTCATCAAAACTTTCTAATAGGTACAGAATTTAGAAAACTAATCTCATTTAGACGATTCATTTACTTATAACTCTACTAAAAACTGTATTACGTCAACTCTTTTTATTAAGAACAAAAATATTTCTCAGTTTTATTTTACTTGTTAGTTTAAGATTTTAAATGTTTAGAACATATATCATATTTTTATTCTCAAAAGTTTCTCATTATGTATTTAGTCGGTTTATATATCCATTATCTTTTAAGTTACAAACTTTAAAATTGGTTTTTGGCGGAGTGGGCGTTGGACTTTTTCTACAATATATTTATACTTAGTCATATATGGGTTCCAAACAAAAAAATACATACCTAACATTAGGACACACAAAAAACTTTTATGACAATTTTTAATAATTAAATTTGAAACATCTAAAAATTAAGCTAACTGTTTTTCAAAGCTTTATTAGCTTTTTTTACGAGATATTTTAAAGCTTTAAGTTACTAGTGATAAAAACAATTAAGTCTTTTATCATATTAGTATAAGGTAACTTCTTAATTTAAGTAATAATGCGTGTATTATTTGTGTTCTTTTTACAAATATTTAAATATAAGTCTAGTACTTCACATTTATACAGAATAAATTAAGCTTCAATATTCAAACCCATTAGCAATATTATTAAATCATCTTGTAATTTAATTTAATTGTCATTTAGTCTAAAAACTTTGAAAAACTAGTCTGTTCCATCATATACCAAAAGTCTAATTTCTAAATTTCGGACACAATTGACAATATCTTTTACATATATAAAAAAATAAACGGTACTAAAACTGAACACTTGGTACCTGACTTTAAAAATGCGTATTACAGCAGCATAGCACTGTTTTTAGCTTCTCAAAACTGAGATTTATATTTTAAATATTTAAATAAGACCAAGAGTACTTTGAATGAATTTGTCTCACGTTCAACAAAATGAATTCAATTAAATGTTTGCCTCTAAATAAATAAGCATAAAACATATTATTCTTAAGAGTGAAAAAATTTAATATCCAAAACATTTTTATAAACTCAAAAATTGTGAAAAACTAGACATAGTAACAATAATTTAAAAAATCAATTTAAAACAATTTCAAAACTTTATGCAAATAGTGTAAAAAAGTTCAAATCAGATTAAGAAGAAAATATTTTTAATCACACGATATTGGTTATTTTTATAAGTATACAAACAAATCAATAAAATCCTAGGAATTTCCTCCATTACAATATGTAGATGGTAATTTTGAAACTAAAGACTCTTTTTTTCTGAAGCGCTTAGCAAAAATTTTTACAGAACCCCTTTACTAAAATATTTCAAAAATCTTTTGATTCAAGTGATTATAAAATTGCACTTACTACACTAGTGTACAAAAAATGTTTAAATATTCAAAAGAAAACTATCGTCCAATCTTTCTTACATGTTTTTCCTGTAAAATAACAGAACAGAGTGTAAAAGCTTAGCTTTTTATCTTTTTTGTAAATATATTATCTCACTTTCAGCATGGTTTTAAAGATAAAAGCTCAACAGTTACACAACTTCTTGATGTTTACAATAATTGGACTTTGGCTTTTCAAGGTAAAAAATCAGTTGGTATAGTTTACTTGGATTCTGCTAAAGCTTTGGTACTGATCCATTAAAAAGCTTTTGTTTAAACTAAATAAATATGGAACTTCTGGTAGGCTTATAAAAAAAATAGCAAGCTTTTTTAACTCATAACGAAATGAAAATAGTAATAAACAATACTTTTTAACCATCCTAACCCAGTTACAAGTTCAGTACAAGTAGGCTCAATTTTAGTACCGTTTATTTTTTTATATATGTAAAAGATATTGTCAATTGTGTCCTGAAATTTAGAAATTAAACTTTTTGCAGACTGATGCAAGGGTTTATGCTAGTTTTTCAAAGTTTTCAGACTCAAATGACAAATTAAAATCTACAAGATGATTTAAGTAGGATTGCCCTATGGGTCCAAGATTGAAAGCTTAATTTATTTGAAAATAAATGTGAAGTACTAAGTACTACATTTAAATATTTGTAAAAAAGAACACAAATAATACACGCATTATTACTTAAATTATAAGAAGTTACCTTATACTAATATGATAAAAGACTTAATTGTTTTCATCACTAGTAACTTAAAGTTTTTAACACATTGTAAAAAAAGCTAATAAAGCTTTGAAAAACAGTTAGCTTAATTTTTAGATGTTTCAAATCTCAATGCATTAAAAACTATCTTATTGCTTATAAAAGTTTTGTGTGTCCTAATGTTGAGTACGCAAGTTTTTGTTTGGAACCCATATATGACTAAAGATAAATATATTGTAGAAAAAGTCCAACGCTATTTTACCAAACGACTTTTTAAAGTTTGTAACTTAAAAGATAATGGATATATAAACCGACTAAATACACATAATCTAGAAACTTTTGAGAAAAGTAGAGAAAAGATGGATATGTTTGAAACATTTAAAATCTTAAACTAACAAGTAAAAATAAACCCTGAGAAATATTTTGTTCTTAACTAAAAAGAGTCAATGTAGAAAATACAGTTTTTAGTAGAGTTATAAGTAAATGGAATTGTTTAAATGAAGATCAAGACAGTTCTAAGACTCTGTACCAATTTAAGAAAGTTTTGATGAATTAACTCATGGAAATAATAATGACTGAATAAAGAGCTTTATTTTTTAAAGTCTTTAGTCATTTGTTTTTTCACTAGGTCTAAATCTGCCAGGTCTTCTCTCAAATTTTTTTGTGTTTTTTTAACTTAACTGGGTTGCAATCACATTTGTGTTTGAGTTTTTTATTGTTTTCTTGATGTATTACTAGAAAATGAAATCTTGAATCTCTCTCTGTGTGTGTGTGTGTGTGTGTGTGTGTGTGTGTGTGTGTGTGTGTGTGTGTGTGTGTGTGTGTGTGTTTGTGTGTGTGTGTGTGTGTTTGTGTGTGTGTGTGTGTGTTTGTGTGTGTGAGTGTGTATGTTTGTGTGCATGCATGCGTGAATGCGTGCGTGTGTTCATGCGTGCATGCATGCGCGCATGCATGCGTGCATGCGTGCATGTGTGCGTGCATGCATGCATGCGTGTGTGCGTGCATGCATGCGTGCGTGCGTGCGTAAGTATGTGTGTCTGTGTGTGTTTGTGTGTCACGTCATTATTTTAAAGACCCCTAAAATGTCATATAGTATATGTTATTATGTCAAATATATTTTGCTTTGCAAAAATTATTGTTGGAGAAGGAGCGACAAAAAAGGGCTTGAAAATGCAGCTGCAGATATGGCTAAATGCCTGCGCGAGCGGATTATTAGAAAGGCACCGACGCGTTATTAGACAATTGTGGGTGCCTCTTTTTGCGCGTGGCGTCCCTTTATTGAAATGCTCACATAAGCTGATTATTTATAGAACAAACTTAATTTACTGGATAAAAATAAAGTATAAAATTATATAACAAACAAGGCATAAAAGATAAATGTAAGAAAACTATCTGTAATAATGATAAGACCTCTGTTTAATGCAAACACACACACACACACACACACACACACACACACACGAAGAGCGCGCGCGCGCGCGCGCGCGCGCGCGCGCGCGCGCGCACACAGAGATTCAACATTTTCTAGAACATCAAGAAAACAATAAAAAAGCTCAAACCAAATGGCTAATTTGCAATTCCCAGTTAAGTTAAAACACGGAAAAAATTTGAGAGAAGACCTGGCACATTTTAGACCTAGTGACAAAACGAATGACTAAAGACTTTAAAATAAACTACTTTATTCAGTCATTATTATTTCCATGAGTTAATTTATCAAAACTTTCTTCAAATTGGTACAAGTCTTCAAATTGGTTCTGATCTTCCATTAAACAATTCCATTTACTTATAACTCTACTAAAAACTGTATTTTTCTACATTGACTCTTTTTAGTTAAGAACAAAATATTTCTCAGGGTTTATTTTTACTTGTTAGTTTAAGATTTTTAAATGTTCAACATATCCATCTTCTCTACTTTTTCTCAAAAAGTTTCTAGATTATGTGTATTTAGTCGGTTTAGATATCCATTATCTTTTAAGTTCAAACTTCAAAAAGTCGTTTGGTAAAATAGCGTTGGACTTTTTCTACAATATATTTATCTTTAGTCATATATGGGTTTCCAAACAAAAACTTGCGTACTCAACATTAGGACACACAAAACTTTTATAAGTAATAAGATAAGTTTTTAATCATTGAGATTTGAAACATCAAAAATTAAGCTAACTGTTTTCAAAGCTTCATTAGCTTTTTTTACAATGTGTTAAAAACTTTAGTTACTAAGTGATGAAAACAATTAAGTCTTTTATCATATTAGTATAAGGTAACTTCTTATAATTTAAGTAATAATGCGTGTATTATTTGTGTTCTTTTTTACAAATATTTAAATGTAGTACTTAGTACTTCACATTTATTTTCAAATAAATTTAAGCTTTCAATCTTGAACCCATTGGTCAATCCTATTTAAATCACTTGGCAATTTAATTTGTCATTTGAGTCTGAAAACTTTGAAAAATAAGTATAAACCTTTGCATCATCTGCAAGAAGTCTAATTTAAAAGTTTGGACACCGACAATATCTTTTACATATATAAGAAAAAAATCAACGGTGTTAAAATTTTGAGCCCTTATTTGTACTCCCAACTTGTTAACTCGTTAGGATGGTTAAAAAGTATTGTTTATTACTATTTTCATTTCGTTATGAGTTAAAAAAGCTTGTATTCTTTTTATAAGCCTACCAGAAGTTCCATATTTATTTAGTTTAAACAAAAGCTTTTAATGCGATACAGTACCAAGCTTCAGCAGAATCCAGCTAAACTATCCAACTGATTTTTTACCTTGAAAGCCAAAGTCTAATTATTGTAAACATCAAGAAGTTCGTGTAACTGTTGAGCTTTTATCTTTAAAACCATGCTGAAGTGAGATAATATATTACAAAAAAAAGATAAAGCTAAGCTTTTACACTCTGTTTCTGTTATTTTACAGGAAAAAAACATGTAAGAAAGATTCGAACGATAGTTTTCTTTTTGACATTTTAAACATTTTTTTGTACACTAGTGTAGTAAGTGCAATTTTATAATCACTTGAATCAAAAGATTTTTGAAATATTTTAGAAGGGAGTTCTTGTAAAAATTTTTTAAAGCGCTTTTCAAGAAAATTATTCTATTGATATTAAGGGACCTAGGATTTTATTGTGATTTTGTTTGTATACTTATGCCTAGTTTTTCACAATTTTTGAGTTTATAAAAAATGTTTAAAATATTAAATTTTTCTTGAGAATATGTTTTATGCTTATTTATTAAAGGTAATTATGAATTCATTTTTGTTAAACGTGCAACAAATTCATTCAAGTACTCTTGGTCTTATTTAAATATTTTAAAATATAAATCTCAGTTTTGAGAGCTAAAAACAGTGCTATGCTGCTGTAATACGCATTTTTAAAGTCGGCTACGGTGTTCAGTTTTATGACTATTTCTATAAAATTTCTATTAAGAAGTTTATTTTACTACCAATTAAAGCATGATCAGAATTGCAAAAACTTGCAGCCAACTGTACTTTATTGAAAATTTCAGAGTCATTTGTAAGTAGTAAATCTGAGAATTGTTGGTTTCTAGTTGGTTTAAGCACTCGTTAAGAGAGTCCTAATTGTAAAAAGGTTGTGAAATATTTAGTTTCATTTAAAGAGTTGCTCATAAAAATGTAATAGTCGTCAAAATTTAGTCTTAGTGTAATATATTTTTATTACTATTTTCTCATATTTTTTACATAACGCCCGCTAAAATTAAGGAAAGGTGGTCCCACAAAAACTTTTAAAGTTTCCAACTTTCAAGTCAAGTTCCATAATATGCATATTTTTCGCGATTTATCTAGTCTAATGTTATTGAAAAAAGTACAGTAATTTTAATAAACAATAAGTACTGCACATCAAGCAAAGCTAACAATCATAATTAGTTGATTTTTGTATCTTTTCTCCTAAAATTTTGAGCCGTCTAGCAATGGCTTGGTAATTTTTTTCATAGAGCAACACTAAAAACATGGAGATGCTGCTTATCTGATTTGGTTTATAGTATAAATGTAGCCAAGGGGTCTGAATAGCCTCTAAACTTTTTTTGTGAAATCCAAACTCTTCCAATTTTCAATTTGCAAATGTAATTTTTAACTAAAAAAACGTTTTTACCGCAAAAAACATTACACAATACGTTAATGAGCCAAAAAAAGTGTATTATATAGCCTTCGTTCATCTACATTTATCCTTGCTTTTTTAATCTTTTAAAAAATGGGGGGGGGGGGAATCGGGGGGTTATACCTAGTGGCGTGCCCAGGATTTATTTTCGGGGAGGGAGGTTTGAGGGGTATATACTAACCCTGAGGCGGGTCTGGGGGTGGCAGCCCCCCAGAAATGGGGGGTCTGCTGGGGGGTGAGAGCCCCCAAGCGGGGTCAAGGGGCAGAGCCCCTGGTCAGAGGGGTCCGGGGGACAGAATGCCCCCCCGGGGAGAAAATTTTTAATTTAAGGTGCTAAAATACACTAGAAATTTTAATTCCAAATGATAATTAATACAAAATTTAAGGTTTTTATCCTTATACATTTAAAACGTGTTTAAAACGTTAATAGTGTTTATAGTAGTTTTATTTAACATGTATGCCTTAACTATTGAGCGGCAAAATCGATTTGAAATCGAAAAACTAAGATAAATTGTCAATTTAAACTACCCGCGAAGCGGGGAAAATTTAGTTTTTTCACTATTAATAATGCTTTTGGAAGGCATCAGGAAAGTTTCTGTCTTAATATTTAAGACAAAAAATTTTCTCTTCCGAAATTCAAAAAACGTAAGGGTCCCCTCTTACGAAAATATCCGGCTTCGCTGGATTTCGGGGGGGGGGGGAGGGCAGCTGCCCCCTACTTACTCACCTATGCAGCCTGAAAAGACCCACCCAAGTACGCTGTATTAGTAATCTCTCCCAAACATGTATTAACGGGGAATAGAAGGAATTTCCAAAATGGGGAGAGGGCAAGTGGTGAAAAAAAGAACGAGGGAGAAAAAAAAAGAGACAAAATAGCACAGCCACTAACATACATGGGCAAGTTGGTCCGGAGTGGGAGGGGGGTTAAACCCCAAATTTGGGGAGGGGGGTTAAGATCCAAGAAACGCAAAATATACCCATATCGTTTTTTTTCTGGAGTACATTTTACCATATCGTTTTTCGATTTGAAAGAATAAATAGGTAAAAAAACGGTAATTTTTGGTCAAAAAGCCCTTTTTATTGCATTTTTTGAGCATTTTACTGTTTAAAACATTCATTTTGACCTCAAAACTTAAGTTTGGAGGTAGTTAGAAGTCATTTGAAAGACATTTTTTCTTTATTTTTCCAAAATTAGAAGGGGGGTCAGACCTATGCACTGTCCCCCCCTCCCGGGGGTTTTATTGGGGAGGGGGGCAATTCCAAAACGTGGGGAGGCAGGGGAGCTAACTTTTTTGAAACAGGGGGGCAAGCAGAGGAGAAAGAAAAAAAAGAAAGAAAGGAGAAAAAAGAAGGGAAAAATGGAACAAAAAAAGCGAAAATAAGGTAAAAATAAGTCTAAAATGGCTTAAAATACATTAAAATAGGCTAAAAACTGCAAATAATTCGCGATGATGGCGTCATCATAGATCAAAAATGACGTTATAATTTTAGGGTACTTTTTCATTTTTTGGTGGGGGTGGGCAATAAAACGGGGGGAGGGGGCAAATCCTCCAATAAAGCGAGGGGGGCATTTCCAGACCGTGTGCAGGTCTGGGGCTAAAGGTTATTAACCTTTCCTCCTACTTCTAAGTGGGAGGGGGTTAAAGCCCCCTTCTTAGACTTTAGAGGGGGAGGGGGGTAGGGTTAACCCCCAACCCACCGTGCCCATGTATAATCCCCAACCCACCATGCCCATGTATGGCCACTAACTATTATAGCGAGGGGTATTTTCAGACCATGCACAGGTCTACTCTCCCATTCTATTTTACTTACTACGATGGCTTAAAACAAAAGTTTAATAGAAATAAATTAAATGCTATTATTTAAAGCAGATAAGCGAACTAACTATTAAAATAATAAACAATAACTTGTTTTATTTTGTCTTCCCCGTATTTTGTTCACTGTCTTGCTTGAAAAAATTCCTGCTTCTATTTCTTTTCCCTTTGCTCTATTTTGAAAATCAATAGAATAGGAAGGTAGACCTGTGCACTACCCCCGGGGTTTTATTGGGGGTCATTTCCAAAAGGGTTGGGTACGAGGGGCAACTTTTTTAAAATGGAGGAGGGAGGGGGCAAGCAAGGGAGAAAAAAAGAAAAACAAAAGAAAAAAGAAAAAAAGGACAACAAAAGGGAATAAGGTAAAAAAATAGGTCTAAAATGCTTTAAAATGCATTGAAATATTATTAAAAACTGCAAAATTTTGCAATGATGGCGTCATAATAGGTAAAAAATGGCGCCATAATTTTTGGGTACCTACTTTTTCATTTTTGGGCGGGAGATGGAATCATAATCATCCAATAAAGCGGGGGAGGGGGCATTTCCAGACCGTGCACAGGTCTGGAAAGCATACATGGGCACGGGGCGGGGGTTAACCCCCCAAATTCTGAGAAGGGGGTGTAACCCCCCCACTCAGAAGTGGGGGGCAGAAAAAGTTAACCCCCCAATTTTGGAAAAATGAAGAAAAAATGTCTTTAAAATGACTTCTAACTGCCTCCAAACTTAAGTTTTGAGGTCAAAATGAATTTTTTAAGCAATAAAACGCTCAAAAATGCAATAAAAAGGGCTTTTTTACCTAAAATTAGTGTTTTTTACCTATTTTTCCTTTACAATCGAAAAACAATATGGGTAAAATGCACTCCAGAAAAAAACAATATGGGTATTTTGCATTTCTCGGATTTTAACCCCCCTAATTTGGAGTTTGATCCCCCCCCACTCCGGACCAACTTGCCCATGTATGCTGGAAAGAGACAATTTTGAATGTGCTGTGCAGATGGAATTTAACTAAAATATTTAGTTTAATAAAACACTATCAATTTTGCTTATACCCATTTGCTAATAGTTTCAAAATTATTTTTTTAGCCCATATAACAGAAAATTTAATTTACATATTATGTCATATCTATTGTTTGGTCAGTTTCATAATTTTCAAAATTTTTTAATTCCTGTGACGTGCTGAGGATGAAATATGGCCACATTAAAAAAATTCCGTAGAGTTTTATTTGCTGTCTAAACTATTTTCTACACAATAAAATCAGTTTTTCTTTGCGCAGTCACGACCAATAAAGCCGCGCAATTTCTTCACAGCGCACGACAGTTGGTGATAAAATACTAACGTCAACACGCTCACAGAATTTCATCTTCATCGAATAAAAAGAAACTCAAGAAATTTGTCAAAAAAAATGTCGATTCTGTTAGACAAAGCCAGTAATATGTGTTGTAATCAAAGTAATGTTTAAAGATGTATTTGTCATTTCAAAAGGTTAAAATTGTGTTATTTTTAGTCGGCAATATTGTTTTTAGCAATAGCAATAAAAGAATCAGCCAGCGTTGGAGATTCAGCCCACAGACGACTTGGTAGAGGAGTGGACGATTTGGACTTTTACATCGGTGATGAAGCCTTATCAGCTACCAATTACGCTGCAAAAGTTTGTGCCTATATATATATTGGTTCTCCCTTAAATTAGGGGTGTTTGTGGCCCATTTGGAAAATTTTTGTATACTATTAGACATACATGAGTAAGTTTGGCAGTGGCAGTGGCGCGCCCAGCAGGATTTAACTGAAGTGGCGGACGGGAGAATTTTAACCCTGAAGGGGGTCTGGTGTCTGGAGAGCTGCCGCCCCCCAGAAATGGACAGTTTCAGGAGTGAGAGCCATAGATGTTTTTGGTCGGGTCCGCTAGGGGGGGGGGTCCACCCCCGGGTGGAAGGCCAAAATTTTTTAGGGGGGGTCCAGGGGGGTCCGGACCCCCCTGGCTTTTTAGGGGGGATCGACCCCGGGTGCGAGATTTCAAATTTAGGGGGGGTCAGGGGGGTCCAATTTTTCAGCAAAATTTTTTAAACTCAATAATTTAAGTGTTTTTAGGTCTAATATTAAATTTTATGTATTAAAACAGCCTATTTAGGCCTAAAAAGTGTATTTAAACACTGTTTTTAACTAAAAACCTGTGTTTTTGACAGTAAATAAAAAAATATACTTCCAAATTGGTCGGGCGGGGGAGGGAGGGGGGTCCAGCCTTCCAGGGGGGGGGGTAGGTCGGACCGCTCTCGAGCTTGGGGGGGAGGGGGGGCCCCCTGGATTTTTTCCAGGGGGGGGGTCCAAAATTTTAGCTCTAGGGGGGGGGGGGTGCACCATACATGGGCAAGTTGGTCCGGAGTGGGGGGGTTAAACCCCAAATTAGGGGGGGGGGTTAAAATCCGAGAAACGCAAAATACCCATATCGTTTTTTTTCTGGATTGCATTTTACCCATATCGTTTTTCGATTTTGAAGGAAAAATAGGTTAAAAACACTAATTTTAGGTCAAAAAGCCCTTTTTATTGCATTTTTGAGCTTTTTATTGCTTAAAACATTCATTTTGACCTCAAAACTTAAGTTTGGAGGCAGTTAGAAGTCATTTTAAAGACATTTTTTTTCTTCATTTTTCCAAAATTGGGGGGGGGGTTAACTTTTTCTCCCCCCCCCACTTCTGAGTGGGGGGGGGGGTTAAACCCCACTCCCACTTCTCAGAATTTGGGGGGGGTTAACCCATACATGGGCAAGTTGGTCCGGAGTGGGGGGGGGTTAAACCCCAAATTAGGGGGGGGGGTTAAAATCCGAGAAACGCAAAATACCCATATCGTTTTTTTTCTGGAGTGCATTTTACCCATATCGTTTTTCGATTTTGAAGGAAAAATAGGTTAAAAACACTAATTTTAGGTCAAAAAGCCCTTTTTATTGCATTTTTGAGCTTTTTATTGCTTAAAACATTCATTTTGACCTCAAAACTTAAGTTTGGAGGCAGTTAGAAGTCATTTTAAAGACATTTTTTTTCTTCATTTTTTCCAAAATTGGGGGGTTAACTTTTTCCCCCCCCCACCTTCTGCGTGGGGGGGGTTAAACCCCACTTCTCAGATTTTGGGGGGGGTTTAACCCCCCCAACCCCCCCCCCGTGCCCATGTATGGGTTAACCCCTCCCCAACCCCCCCGTGCCCATGTATGGTGCACCCCTCTGTCCCCCCCAAAAACATCTATGGTGAGAGCTCCCCAGGGGGATCACGGGACAGAACAGAGCCACTTGTCAGGGGGGGGGGGGGGAGGGATCCGGGGGCAGAATGCCCCTGGGGTGAAGAAAATTTTTAATTTAAGGCGTTAAAACACATTAAAAATATTATGTAATTCCAGGTAATAAATATTACAAGTTTTTTGTTCTATAAATTTAAAATATATGTTTAAAATATTAATAAAAGTTTAATTTATTATTTATAACAATTTTATTTAACATGCTGAATATTTATAACAGTTTTATTTATCTATGCTGAAACTTTGCTGAAAGCTGTATGAGCTCCAAAACTCTTTTTTTTTTGTTGCTGTTGCTTTTATAACCCAACCAATCATTTTTTAAATAAATGCATTTTTAAAACATTGTGTATTTTTATCAAATTTTAGTTTTTAAATACTTTTCTATTTTTTGTAAAATATGTTTGTTTAGTACCCAATTCGACACGGTATTGTTGAAGACTGGGATCTTATGGAAAGGTTTTGGGAACAATCAATTTTTAAATACTTAAAAGCAGAGCCAGAGGACCATTATTTCTTATTAGTAAGTAAAACTTATTTTGAGCGTATTCTTGTTAGAATGTAGACGTGGGCACGTTAGCTAGTTGAGTATATATAAAGATGGAGCTTCCCATTTTGGTGCATAGCCACCACATAGGTAGGCGCCGCAATCTTTCTTTTTGTTTAAAATATTATAGAACAAGTCTGACTGCATCAGGCGGCCAAAACACTCCACCCCGCTCCCCTTTCCACAGGTTTTTAAAAGGAGATGATGCATATCTCAAATAAAAAACAACAAACCGTTGTATTAGTAGTATGACCCTCCATATTTTTAGCGAAGAGTGTCCCAGCTAAGAATTTAAACCAGGGAAGGGGTTGTTCGCGTTTTTCTTAAATTTTTAAAAGTGTAATTAAATATAATTAAATTAAATTAAATATAATTAGCAAAATTCCAGATACAGACAGAACCAAAAAACAAAAAGACCCATCATGGTCATGGGTCAAAACATTTATTCCATCGGAGGATAATAACATAAATCAAAATTTTTGTTGGGAGTGTCAAAATCAGATAAAATAAAATTGTTTTTATTATATTCATGTAAAAAAACTCAGATCCGGCCAAGAGACCCGGCTTTAAAAAAAATATCCGGCCGGACCGGACCGGATCCAAAAATGGCCAGATATATCGGATCCACCGGACCGGACCGGATATCCGGTCGGGCCCTAGACAGAATAATAATGATGACCAGGTATTAACGTCCGTGTGTTCTAAGTTTTAAAATTATTTTTTTATTAAAAATTAGCTAATATATTATAATAAAATATATTAAAAAAGTTTTTTTTTAGACAGAGCCTCCCTTAAATACACCAGAAAATAGAGAATATACTGCCGAAATTATGTTTGAATCTTTTAATGTTCCCGGATTGTATATTGCAGTTCAGGCAAGTAAACGATTTAGTGAGAATATTTAGTGGATTTTTTTAGAGTTAAATCTAGCATATATTAATATTCAAGGCTATGCATTGACTCATCCCTTCCTTTCCTTATCTAAGTAGAAAAGGGAAAAGACATTGCAAAATGAATTTTTTAAACGATGATACGGAATAAAAGAAAAGAAGCAAAAATTCAAAAATATGGTCAAAAATTGAAATTTAAAAGTGGAAAAAGGCAAAAACAAGACAAAAGATGTGGGAAGTGGAGAGGAGCGCAGCCACTAATAAAGCGGAAGATGCATCCCTGGATCATGCACAAGTCTGTCTGTTTATTGTGTTAAAGGAGCACTGTCACAAATCAAATCTACCTTATAATTGCGCAATGCGTTTTTAAGTTGGGAGGCGTCCCTTTGTTGTCCGTCCTTGGCATTTGTTGTCCGTCCGTCCTTGGCATTTTTAATTTTTTTCTTTGAGAAGGATTTTTTATAACTTTTCGCTCATATCTACCTTATTTTCGCACTCCTCCTATCCCTGCGAAAAATTTGAGCGAAATTTCCACCCTCGAAATTCATTATTAAAAATGGGTTATTTCCGTTAAAAAAACCGGACGTCGCGGAGGGAAATTCCGAAGGAAGGGCGATCCCATTTAGGGTCTTTGAATAACCCAGCTCACTCCCCATCGACTTTAAAGCCCAATCGCACACGCGGCGGCCTAAAAGGTTTTAGCTGGCCAGAGCTTTTAGATTGCGGAAACAAGAATGCGCGAGAATGCGCAATTGAGTGACCTTAGCCCGCGCGTATGTATATAGCCAGTGCCCGCTAACAAACGACAAACAGGTTTTTCGCCCTCTGCCTGCTTAAACAGCGTTGGTTCCGTCGCTTATTACTTTTCTGGGTTGGTAGCGTCCGTAAGCGTGTTTATTATTTGTTATTTCTAATACTAAGCGTGTTTATTTATAAAGAAATTTTAAAAATATGTTTTTATATTTTTAAAATTCCTTTAACATTTTTTGAAAATATTTGTTTTTAATATTATCATA